>BFEA01000331.1:9052-19125 GCA_003427395.1 Chara braunii | reverse complement strand
ACGGTACCAAAGGAGGGGTTTGGAAAAAGGGTGCCAGGCCGAAAACGGGATGCAGCCGAAACAGCAAAAGATAGACCAGGGATCGAGCCCTGGCAGAGTCCGTAACAGGTAGGGCGCACTATGGAATGGTCTGTTGTTCATAGGGCAGTTATACCTGAGAGATGCCAAGCTATACTTCACGTGACCAGACATATTGCAAAGAAAGTTGAGAAACTGTAATTTGGTCTATGGTTGAAGTATCTGACCCAACCCAGCCCATGTGGCGGAATGGTACACAACTCTTAATAGACAGACATGAGCTCGAACTCTGGTGGGATCCAATGGATATAATGAGGTTAGGGTCAACCCCCTAAAAAAAGAAGAGCAAGTAGTAGTAGTCGTAGTAGTAGTAGTAGTCGTAGTAGTAGTAGTAGTAGTAGTAGTAGTAGTAGTCATAGTAGTCGGAGTCGTAGCAGTAGTAGCAGCAGTCGTAGTAGTATTCGACTCTGTGCAGCAATGTAGTCGGAGAGCAAAAATAGGGCACGTATGGGAATACGGTTGGAGTAGTTGGAGAGCAACAATAGGGCACTTATGGGAATGTGTTCGGAGGGGAAAGCAGTGGATGAAGTGGCAGTGCATGATTCAGCCCCGAAAGTACGAAGACAGCTGGACACTTTCCCCGAAAAGGGGAAAGCTAGTGGATGAACTAGACAGAGTGTGATTGAACCCCAAAAGTAGGAAGGTACCTTGAACTTTCACGGAAGTGTGGTTTGAGGGGAAAGGAGGTGGATGAAGTGGCAAAGTGTGATTCAACCCCAAAAGTAGGAAGATGCCTCCAAGTTTAACCCCAAGGAGGTCCTGTGGGAATATAGTAATAGTAATGGAACTTATGGATGAAGTGGCGGTGTGTGATTCGACCTCGGATGTATGAAGATAACTTGGACTTCCACCCAAAAGAACACCTTATAGCCTCCCCTGAAAGGTGGTTGATGGTCTTGGGAAATTGGAGTTTAGGAAGAACCATGAATGCTAAGAGGGAGTCGAAGAGCCCTTTCCACGTGTCCATTTTATTGGCAGTTATGGAGAAGCACAAGGGCTGATTCTCGGTGTGCCCTATCCAAGCTGCAGAAAGACGTGCCACCGTTAGTCATTAGTCTATGTTTGCAATCCTTTATTACTCTCTGCTGCTATTCTACTGGATAGCTACTGCACAGCTGCGGCCTTGCGTCTCTATTTCCTGAGCCAGCAGATCTGTGCAAAGGCGGGGTGTAAGGGTTAGTCATTAGCGTATGTTCTGCAATCCATATGACTTGGCTAGGTAGCTGTTCTATTCCTTTTCTCTGTGCTGCGTTTCTTGAGAATTGTGTAGCGACTGCACGGCTAATCTCTTGCACTGCTCCCAGGAGTACCTCAGCTATTTCCTGAGGCAGCAGATCTTCGTAAAGGGGGCAGTCAGGGTTAGTCACTACGTCATGTTTCCAATCCTCGTAAAGGGGGCAGTCAGGGTTAGTCACTAAGTCATGTTTTCAATCCTCAGTACTTTGTCAGGAAGCTGTTCTCTTTCTTTCTCTCTCTGCTGCCATTCTCAAGGATTGGACAGCTTCTCCACTGCTGATGTTTTGCAAAGCTCCCGGAAGGCCTCAGCCATTTCCTGGTCAAGCAGTTTGGTCCCGACGCTCGGGCTAATTCTGCCAAGTTCCATGTTCAAGCCCAATGAGCAAGCAGAGAGTCGTTGAGCTTGTAGAACCTCCTAAATATATATATTGTCACATATCCACGTACTAAAAGAGCGCACTTTGCGAAACAAAGTTAACAAACGGTAAAAAAAAAAAAAAAAAACAACAAGACCAACATGAGGGGCACACTGAAACCATTCATTTTTCTCATTCTTCTTTTAGCTCCCCCTTCGCTGTGCCTCTAGGCTCGCCACGTTGACGAAGTTGAGCGCCAGCTGCCCACATCCCCGTGCGCCATAACGGCCCACTTGTACGCTGTGAGAGATAAGCAGAGTAAAGGGGGAGAGGGTAAACACAGGGAAGAGAGATGTAGAGAAGACGAACAAAAAACGGCAAAGGGAAAGTAAGGGAAAGTACAGAGTGTGGAATGAAGACGAAGGCAAAGGAGAGGATAAGAAAAGGGTCAAGAAGTCCTTCGGGACATCCGTTAAAATTGGAACGATGCAGAGAAGATTAGCATGGCCCCTGCGCAAGGATGACACGCATAAATCGAGAAATGGTCCAAAAAAAAAAAAAAAAAAAAAAGGTTCAAGAATGGGTCTGTCCCTGACAACAAAGAGGACATACATTTAAGGATGAGGTGGATGAACACATGGAAGACCTAGCTGGGCATTCTCAGTACAACAATTGCGACGGCGGCTGGCATTGAGCATGCCCACCATACACTCCGACAAATGGCATGTCGATTGCAGGCCAAAATAAAGGAACAACGTTGACCACAAAAGACCATGCATTCAGTATAGTGCCCATGACTGACTTGTTGTGAAAGTTAGGGAGGACCATCATTACTTTATGATTGCGGCCCCTGCAGCATGGAAGCCTTGGTCTGTGAGCATCAAAATCATCCCCCTCAGTGAGTGAGAAATGAGAAAAGCCTGAAAAACTCAAGACTCGATCCTGGAAAATAGTCAGCGGAATTTTCTAAGTGGCGTACACCGGTGTAGAGTTTCTTTGCTGGGCACAGAAGACAGAGTGGTTAACCGTGTCCTTCTGTTCTATGAGCGTAATTACCACTTCCTCCTGGGTCCAATCTTCCTGGATAGACTGTGGGGCAGCAATCTGTCTCTTCTTCTTCCTCCTGGGTGGCCCGGTGCTTGTCTAAGATTGGGATACTCTGTATTGAGTCTTGATCTTGATCTTGATCTTGGATTGTGATCCAGCCACCAAGCAAGACTAGATGTCTGTTGAGGGCAGAGAGGCAGTTCAATTTAAGGAAAAAGGTGGCTCTCTGTATTCATGAGGGAGATTTCCTCATCCTCGTACCTGAAACCTACCTTCTGCATAGCCACATTCTTGGTTCCCAATTACCATGTGCTTGCTTGCTACTGAAGTTTTCCAGAATAGAATGAACATACCGGATATGCCCCTAGCCTCTGCCCAGCAAGCTTCTTGCACATATCTCAGAAGTTCGGTGATATTTTGTTTTCCTCTGAATCGCACAGGTGTGTTTCTTGTAAGCAGATGATGTTTGGTGGCAATCTGGAAAAGCACTCAAGTTCCAACTGGACGCTGTTCTTTTTGTCGGTTTTCTCCAAGATGGTAGCTGAGATATCACCAGTTGAGAGCTGAAAGCAGATCAGGTTATCAGGGTGTCAGCTATCATCTAGCTCCAGTTAAATCACATGATTTGATCATCCAGCAATCTTCATTTGTTGCTGTGAGCATGCGGTACGCTGTCAGTGCCTGCCATCTAGCCTCTGCTAAGCTGGTTCGTTGCTGTCTCTGTGGAGGGGGCCAGTGAGCACATCTGTCATCGAGGACCAAAACTTTGTGTGATCGACTGTCATAAACCCCAGACTTCGCCCCCTCTTAACCTGCCATCTAGCCCCTGTCAAGCTGGTTCACTGCTGTCTTCATGGAGGGAGCAATGGATCTCAATCCAAGTCTAGGAGCAGTAGTTTTTCCGTTGACTACCCCACATCCCAAACTTCACCCCCCTGTATGCCCACCATCTACTGTCCCTTAAGGTGGTTCATTGGTGTCTTTGGGTAGGAGGCTTGAGAGGCTGCTGCCTGAGAGATTCTATCATTATTCGGGTCGAGAGCAGCGTTCACATAGCAGCCACTCATTCGCTGGACATGTGAGGGTCAAGAAGGCCAGCATGGTGGCCGGGCCGTTGTCATGCTTGCCTGAGAGATTCTATAATTATTCGGGTTTACGAACTGGTGCCGCTTCCTGAGAGCCTTGGGAGGCTTCTGCCTGAGTTATTCTATCAATATTCGGATCGAGAGAAGCGTTCACATAGAAGCCACTCATTCACTGGGCATGTGAGGGTCAAGAAGGCCAGCACGGTGGCCAGGCAGTTGTCATGCTTGCCTCGAGCCCAGTCGCCTGTCCTCCATCCTGGTGGGCTGCGTAGCAGTGATGTCCACTCCTGCGGGATCGACAGCAGAATATCGTTGAGCTTGGCTTGCAGTCTGTGGCACCGTTTAAGGTTCTCTTGGAGGTCCTGGTGCATTTTCCACCAGCTCTGCTCCTCGTTCCATAAATGGCGGACCTGCCATGCTCCCCTCTCCAGCCAGCCTCCCCATAGCGTGTCTGCCGCTGTTAGGGACCACGGTTCACCTGAGTGACCACTGATCCATTGGTTGCAGAATAGAGGCTGCCTGAGCACCTCCTCCCGGGATGGTGGCCTGCGAACCTTCTACAGCAAGATTTCCCGCCACAGCTTGAGGAGATGCCCACAATAGTCGTCCTGTGTGTTGTGACATTGTGGAGCCCACAGTTTGGCCATCAGCCAGAATTGGCCCTGCATATCCGGTGGAGACTCGTACCTGCGCAGGCCCCTGACTCTGCATAGCGCCAACAAGTGCCATGGAAGCTCCGGTTGAGTGAGGAGCTTGAGCGGCCACTTCATCTGCAGTGCCTTAGTTTGCTTTTCCGGGTCTATGACGGGCTGGCTGACCGTCTGCCAAGCGACTTTAGTAATGAACGACCATTGACTTGGGTTGGCTGCCCACAGGTATGTGTCAGCGCTTCTTCGAAGGTCCGCTTCCAAGAAGGCTTCCAGACTCCAGAACGTCCCGGCGCACCAAGGCTGGAGGTGTTGAGTACCAGAGACCAACCAAAGACTGATGTGTAGACAGGGGACCACGCCCCTAGCTTATCTATCATTCTGGTCAGGAGGATCGGTGCTTGTGCATGGAACGGGCCAGCGCGTCAAGCCAGTGGAGGCCGTCAGGTGAGCAGGCGAGGGAGGGCGTGTCCAGGTCCGCGAGCCACCAGGCCAGTGTCTTGGCCCAGTTGATGTGCATCTCGGACGCCAACTCGAAGGCCAGCATGGCTCTTGTCAGGGCCTGGAAAGAAGAGTCAGAAGCTCCGATGACGACCGTTAGGTCGTCTGCGAAGAGGATGGTGGTTGGTAGAGACAATGGTCGGCAGGGTCAGCTATCAGTCTGTCTATAGATGGGTCTTTGCGGATGAAGGACGCCACTGCCTCCATGGTAAAGAGAAAGAGGGGTGCCGCCAAGGGGTCTCCTTGGCGCACCCACCTGGACATTCTGTAGGGTTTCGGCAGGAATGCGTTCAGCTGTATGTGTCCCCGAGCGTCATTGTACAGGATTCTGACCCACTTGCAGAACATGGGCCCTACCCCCATGCGCTCCATACACTGCAAAGTTCCAGCTGATCTGATTAGCTAAGCTAACATTCTTCTCTCAATCTCTATCTCATCCTCCAACTAACCTGGATCTCTCCCCAGTCCAGGGGGTAGGTTTGCACCACAGCGATGGTGCGAGAGCAAGGCTGTACCAGCACCTCATCACGGTGATGCGGGGTAGGCAGGCGTTGACTGTGGGAAAACTGGCAATGCCAGTGCCAAGCACTGTCGCCAGTCGCTGCACCTCCCCCTCCCCCCTGCATCTCCACATCAGTGGTGTCTAATAGCCAATATCGTTCCTGCGTAGCACCCAACAATATTGGCCAAGGTTCTGCCAATGCTAGCCTGGGTGGCCAACGGGCTATCTCTGGATGGTAGGAGACCAAGCATGCCCAGGCACCTACGTAAGGGCAATGGGGACTGAAGCCACAAACCTCCTAAATGCAAGTGGTGTGCATTATCAACTGAGCTAGGCCCGCGTGCTCCACGTACTTTTTTTTTTTTTTTTTTTGATAAACAGGTCCTTATGGTCCTGGCTCCATATCCATTCTGGGGAGCGTCAGTCCGGTTCCTTTTCTCCCGGCAAGTCAGAATAATAGAACCACATCTTGCACATACCCATGCCCCTACCAACCGGCCGGAGGGTCCCTGAACCGCATTGATTACTCCATTTTAATGGAGGATTGACTGTCAGCTTGCCTTTCCCTGTAGTTCCTCTCAGGTTCCTCTGTGGCAAACCTGCCAGCTAAGCAATAATGCAAGGAGAACAGAGATCAACAGCTGAAGTGATACTAATACGCCTTATGTGGCTCTGAAGTCTTGTTGTTCAGCCCGGTGAAATTTCCTTGGTCCCTGGGGGGCAGTAGAGTTGTGCCATTCTTTCCATCTGATATGCAGTCCATGAATGTCAGCAATCTTCCCTTGAACCAACCATACCCTCCTAAACTTGGTTATCATCTCTTGCTGCTTCTCCGGATTCTGCTGAATTTTGAGCTTGACTTTCTTCCATTGGCAGAGGGTCTCCATCTCCGTTAACAGCTTCGTCATTGCCCATACCAGCTCACTGGGATTGCTGGACTTGTCCAGCATTCTGTTGCATCTCTCCTTCCATATCCCCCAGAGTGTCACCTTCCGCATTAATCCGAACCATATGCATTCAAATTTGTTAAACTGGGCCGGGATGTTAGTCCATAAGAGTAGTTGGATTGGGTGTTCGGGAAGGGAGGAGGGGAATAGGTGGTCCCAGAGGACTGACGGTCTCGCCCATAGGTCAGTAGCATATTTGCAGGTTATCAGGCAGTGTATCAAGTCTTCCTGCTCATTGTCTGAAGACACCAGACATTGCTCTGAGCTATTTGCGTCGTTGTTCCTTCTTCTAACATGTAGCCAGCTGTTGACAGGGAGAGCAGTGTAGGTTATGAACCATTGGAGGCTCCTAGTTTTGACTGGGCGTATTGATTACTATTTCCGCCATGGGATCTCGGAGATAGGTTCCAAACCCTATCCTAGCAAAATTTCCCATCTGTATTCAATTACCGGATGAGGGTCATTGGTCTTTAGCAGCATCCTGTATCCCATTTTGACCGTGTATCGAGTTATATGAATTGGGGTCTTGTAGAGTCTATTATTGCCTCGGGACCATGCCCATTCCCGAGGGCGAATTGAATTGCTGTGTCTATTTCGAAGATGGTCTTCGGCCAGATGCCTAATACTCTTATTTTCTGAAGCGTGAAAGTACTCAGGGCTGATTCTTGCAGGTCAATGTTGTGGTCATGGATTGCTGTGTCTATTTGGAAGATAGTCTTCGGCCAGATGCCTAATACTCTTATTTTCCGAAGCATGAAAGTACTCAGGGCTGATTCTTGCGGGTCAATGTTGTGGATGGAGGTAGACCTGGGGTTAGTTCGATCTACCAGGAAGGAGGTGAAGACTCCTAAGAATTCTGAGCCAGGGGATCTGTGGGAAAATTGGTAGGCTCTTGCTGCTGTCATCTCCTGGGTCATAACTCCCCACTCTCCTGCTGTTGATTACTGTTGACAGGTTCTCATCACGGCGGTGGCATTCTTTCAGGTGTGCCTTGAGCCTGTCCTCGTAAATCCAGTCTTTTTTTCCCTTGATCACAAATATGGCTTACAGCCTTACAAGCCATACCCCATGCCTAATCCATGAAAGTCATTGCTGGCCGCTTGCCAGCGAGAGGGATGATCGCCTGCGTCCCTCACACATGGGTTCCCAAAGACGGGCTGACGCAGGACTTCCTCTCTCAATTTGGGTTTGTTTACTTTTTAAGGCACAATTTCCCTCCATATGTGGATCAGAGGCGTCCAGTATGGAGTTGGGGGCTGCGTCTCGATCGGTGACACATTTGCTGACCGTCTCCTCCACCCAGTCTTTGGGGTCCACTCTGTGTTCTTTACCCAGAATAGGCCTGACATGTTCATTGGGCTTTTGACAGGGGCACTGGCTGTCAAGAGCCAATTTATGCCATGCCAGCCTCGGTTGGGTCAGTAACTTGGTTATCCACTTGATCTGTAGGGCTTTGGTTTCTCGTTTGGGGTCGATTATACCTAATCCCCCCTTAGACGGTCTCCTCGTTATGCAGTGCCAGGCTATCTTTGGTATGTACTTTGTTTTGCTGGGGTCGCCTGACCATAGGTATGCTCTTGCTCCGCGGTTCAGTTCCTTAATGGTTTGGTCGGTTTTAGTCCAAATGGAAGCGATATACCACATCATAGAAACGATGGATGTGTTGATGGTTAGGGCTCTCCCTACCAGTGAAGTTAATGTGTTCCGCCATCGTCCCATCCTGTTGATTTGGTTGGTCAACAGTTTTTGTGCCATTTGTGGGGCGGGGCCATTCCTAAGTATGTCACCGGTTCCTCCGGTTTCTCCCATGTCATTTGTGCCTCCAGTCCATCCATTCGGGCCGTCTCCTCTTCCGATAGCCACCACCCCACCGTTTCTTTCCCAGTTGGTCTTCAGTTCTGAGGCCAGCCTGAAGGCTTCCATTGCCCTGACCAGTACTGTTATTGAAGAGTCTGGTGCCCTTGTCAGGATCGTAAGATCATCCACAAACATTATAACTGTTGGGAATTGTATGTGGTGAGGGGTGCCACTGTTGAGCTCTGGCAGGCTCTGGACAGTGGGATCCTTGCATAAGAAGAAGGAGATAGCTTCCGTAATGAATAGGAAGATCAGTGGGGCTCTTGGCGAACTGAACGGGCGATCGGGTAACACTCTGACAAAAGCCCTTTGACCTGCACACACCCTGTAGCATCCTTGTACAGGATCCTTACCCATTTTCTGAAGTTAGGACCCACCCCCATTTTTTCCATGATCGCATTGAGGAAGGCCCAGTTAACTTGGTCATAGGATTTTTCGAAATCAAAGAATAGGATTGTTGTGTTCAACCTCTTCTCCCTCACTCCCCTTGCTGCCTCGTTTAGGGTCCAGACATTGTCCAAAATGTACCTCCCTGGAATAAAGCCAGCTTGGTCTATGTGGAAGCATTTGTCAGCGACGTTTAGTGTCCTGACTGCTAATGCTTTAGCCAGGATATTGTAGGGGAGAGTGAGCAGAGAGATCGGCCTGTAGTTCCGAATGTCCTCCCTATCCCCCGTATTGTATAGTAGAGTCGCCACACTACTGCTCAACAGTTCTCCCATTCCTTCCTTTTCCCATCTGTCTTTGTAGAATTGGAGGAGATCCTTCCCAATCATGGGCCAAAAGTTCTCATGGAATTCTTTGGTGAGACCATCAATCCCTGGAGTTTTATTGTTGTTCATGCTGTCGACTGCAAATCTCAATTCTTCTATGGTAATCGGTTTGTCTAGCACCAGCCTGCTCTGTGGAGATGGTTTTGTCCAGGAACTGGAGCATTTTCAATCTCGCTTCTCTTACGGCTGTGGGCAGCGGAGAGAGAGTTTTCGTCTGGTACAATTCTTGATAAAAAGTTTTAAAACCCTTTCCTATTTTGAACATCCCTTCGTTGTCCGTCCTTGTAGACTGTTCGCCTAACGTCTCCTTGAGCCCTCCTATCGAGCTCGATCTGTTGTTAACTTTCATTCTCGCGAAGAAGTGTTTGGTCATTGATTCATTCATTCTTGCTTTAAGTTATAGACCTCTTAGTTCCCAATGTCTCCATAGCGCCAATTCTTCTCGTGCCCGTTCAAAGGTTATCGAGTATAGAGCAGAAGAGGGATTATTTATCAGATTGGCCTCAACGATTCTAACGACATTCCCATAGCATGTTTCATGTGCGTGCGATCGTTGTGCAATCAGACTCGTTCTCAAACACACTTTTCATGCATGTAAACAGCAACGCAGCATACTGGCGACATGCGCCCACTCAAACTCGGAGATATGGCTTTCAGATACGAGTTCACTCTCAATTGGCTATGGCGACTTTAGCGCCCAAACATCTCACTGTTCACATACACTGGATCACCCTGGATATCCCACACGCATCACTCTAACACTCGAGCACACACACACACTCACTACTAACTACAGCTATGGCAGCTATGGCTGCCTCTAACCTATCGCTGTGCTAACTCCTCCTCTCTTGCCCGCTGCGTCCTCCGGGCTCATCTGCAGACCTCCTTGCACAAGTCGCTGTGGCAGCGCTTCCGCATGGCTCACGCAGGAATGAATGCATGGTTGGGCGCTGCCTCTTGATTTATACTTCAGAAACTCGTTGGTCTGCCCTTTGCCATCGGCCCCTGGTGCTTACAGTCCCCCTGTGGTACTTGCTGGACCGG
>BFEA01000330.1:1732382-1746340 GCA_003427395.1 Chara braunii | reverse complement strand
GCTGGCAACATACACGCCAGCCAAGAGCGACGACTTTCCGGACCGACAATCGCAGGACCCTCCTTCTATGGATGGTCATCAGGAAGTTGACCGCGTCATCATCGATCTCAAGTACGGCAGCAAGCCGCGGCAGTACAAAGTCACATTCAAAGCATGCGATCGCGACGACACTCGGTGGATATCAGGCGCAGATTTGAAAGCATCCGCACCGCTGATCTACGCGCATTATGAAAGGCGGAGGTTAGCTCATGAAGCTTCACGACCAGCCCCTCCCCCCCGGACTGTGGTCCCTCCCTCAGACAGACAGCTTCGCCCTCGCAGGTAAGCTCGGTTCTTCAAGGAGGGGGGGGTGTGGCATACCTCGTAGCCACACGGGCCCTGCAAGGCCCGTCCCGGACATTCAGCCTAAAAGCCTAAAACTTCGGGCTTACAGTCCCCGGTCGTTTCAGCCTGAAAGCTGAAAAACGAGGGCATGCAGGCCCCATTCCGTTTCAGCCTATTTCTGGGTCTTTTAGACCCAGAGGTTTTCCAGCCTGAAAATGGCCCTCATTGTTTCAACCGCCCCTAAGACTCAGGCACGTAAACAGGGATGCGGAACAGGCCAGAAATAGCCTGTTCCTCACGAGTTGAGAAGGAGCTGCAGCGGCAGCCCCTGCCTCCGATCGGCATTGGCAAGAGCAGCCTCCTGGACTGCTCGCCTGCAGTCAAGAGGCACCCGGGTAGTTCATAGGGCTTCCCAGGCACGTCACGGGGAGGTAGTTTCAGTAGGCACTGGTAGTCTTCAGGATTCGGCCGCAGCACTCAGGAGGAGCGCTGCAGTAGTCTTCAGCGATAGGTAGTAGTTAGCGCTAGCTGTAGTCTTCGGCGCTGGGCGGCCATAGCCATAGAGGTAGTCTTCAGCGCTGGGCGCTATGATAGGTGGTACATAGTAGAGTTGGGAGAGATACTAGAGGAGGCCAGTGGTACTTACCTGTGGCGCCATCGCTCCAGCTCCATCTTCGTGGTACCTGCATCAAGGCGCCAACTTCACAGGTTAGTACTGGACACAGAGAGAAAGAGAGAGAGAGAGTTCTTCTTCTTCCTCTTCTAAGTCCACCATCTCTTCTCACCCTCGCGCCACCTGACTTCTCAGACTACGACAGAGAGAGAAAGAGTTGTGACTTGAGACTTGACGACATTGGATCCAGACTGGACACTGGGATTCAGACATTTCGACGAGGGACTATTTGGGCCTGTACCGAGACTTGGTGTTGACGACATTCCCATCTTCCCCTCCTCTTTCGTCTAACCCCTCCTTCTTCGTCTGTGTATGGTTGGGGCTGGTGCAGTCTTCTTGTGTGAAGCGCCAGACCCCCTTCACACCAGATAACGATGATGATGATGTGTGTTCAGGGCTGCATTGCAATATTGATTGTTCGGATCATTCGTAGCTAAGTCTTCCGCTGTGTTATCTTGTACTATGGAGAGGTCGGTTCTTGTTCTGGTCTGCACGTTACAGTATGCTACAATCTCCCTGTTCTGCCAAAAACAAGAAAAAAAAGAAAAAAAAAAACGAAAAGATTTTGGTGTCCTTTGCACGTACAGCGGAGGGTGGGCATACGGCCTCGCTCCACTGCTCACCACATGCACAAAAGACAAAACATATGACCATGTAGCTTTCCATGTTCTAGCAAAAGATTCGCTCTCCACATTTGGAGAGTAGTGGAGTGAGCCCCCACAGTCAATGCAGGCGCCCGTTCTGACAAGTGATGTTTTCTTGATGAAAATAGGACTTCGTTTTCCCTTTTTTTGGTTCCCGATAGGACTTCGTTTTTCGTTTTCTTTTCAGACAGTCCTCCAGTCCTTGTTTTGGAGGGCAATGTACTGAGCGTCCTATCCTGGGATGATGCGGGTGCACCTGAAAGTGCACAGTAACGGCCTTCTGCAACCAAAAAGAGGTTTGTTTCCTTTGAAACGACTGGACTGGGAGGCGGGAAAAGAAAACTCAGTGCCTCCTTCCAGCCCTGTCTGGACGATAGGCAGCACACCTGAAAAATTGCCCTGTATTTTTCCACGGCGGCCGAGAACAGAAGAACACGACTTGGGCCGCCCCCCCAAAAAAATGACTACCCCCCATTTTCCGACCATCCGGACCGGGATTCGGAAACCTGGACCTGACGCCGGACTTCGGACAGTCTGGATTCCTGTCCGGGTGTCCGGATCACAGCTATGGTTTATACTTGTCACTGCCATGCCTTCCATTGTCATCATATAGTTTTACAACCATCATCACCATGATCATTGTTGACATCACCACACAGTCGCACAACTGCCATGGCTCTCTTGTATTTCATAGGCCTTCATTGACCCGTTTCAACGAGAATGACCTGGTTATTTTAACGGATGAGACTTCCGTTAAAATTGGAACGATACAGAAGATTAGCATGGCCCCCGAGTGATGAAAAAAAAAAAAAAAAGGAATGAGCTGATTGTTGTATCAATTGCAGGTTCATGGGGAGAGGAGGGAAGAAAAATTTGTGGCAATTCCTCCAAGCATCTCTTCAGACGCTGAGTTGCTAACAGAATTTATGTGTAGTTTTCAGACAGGAACTACGAGTTGAAGACCTTTATGGTCAAGCAACAGAGAACCTTGTCTCAGCCCCGGCCCTGTGGAGTAACCCTTATGGTCAAGTAACTTTGTCGCAGTATCAGGATACATACAGTAACCTTGTCCCCAAAACCTGGAACCGTGATTCACTGAACCATGAACGCAGGAGAGGATCAAATGGAAGGAGGGGAGAAGGAATATAACAGGACCTAGAGAAAGGCGGAGTTAGACATAAGATCGTGGAATGTAAACGGTCTGGCCACAATCTTGTCATCTCCTGCTAAATGGTTCAGGTTGACAGCCAATGTGAGGATTGAGCCGTCAAGAAGGGGCCTTGCCATGATGTACATGTTCTGGGCTAAGGCCCCAGCAAGCGTTGTGCCCGCCCTAAGTGAAGGCGGGCCAGCAAATCAACAAGAGCCCTCTGTGCAAACATTTCACGAAGTGGGGTCCATACAGTTGCAGCACGCCAGTTGGTTGGAGTGCACCGAGTATCGGAGCTCTGCAAATGCAGAAATCCCAGGGCCCCAGAGTTGGTTAGGCCTTGGGCACATAAACGTGAGGCCGACAATGCATGCTGGATTTAGAGGCCGAAAATGCCAATGGGAAACCTGTCCACTATCTGAATCTGGCCGCAGGCCTTGATGAAAGGAGCGCAACTGCATCTCCTGGGCCCCAACCGCATTGGGCCTGGGTACAGGTACTGGGGCCCAGGCGCAGGCTCAAGGGAGGCCGCCCACACGCAACACTGGCATATAGGCAGGGAGGGTGAGTGGGCAGGGATCTTGGCCAATGCAGGCATTGCGGGCACGCTGATGCATTGTAGCGCTGCACTTGCGCTGCGGCTGAGGGAGACAGGCTAGCGCTAGGCGGTAGAGTGCAGCCTGGGCGCAGGGCGCTGGCGGCCATAGCCGGGCTGCCTGTGGGCACAGAGGAGGAAGGACGAAGGTGGTTCTTCGGAGGTGAAGGGCGCTSTGTGGGATAACAAGGGAGAGTGAGGGAGAAGAGAGAGACGTACCTGGTGGAGAGGAAGTTGGCATTGGTGTTGACATCATCACTTGCTGGTCGTCAAGTTGTCTGGTTGCTTTCATGCTGTAGTTGTAGTGATAGGCTGTAGAGTAGGTAGGGCGCCTGGCGCCATTCAAGAGAGAGAGCTACATTGGGTTATGCTGTTGGTGTTGCCCGATTGGGCTTGGACATTGACTAACGATTCTTCTGTATCGTTCTCAAATGGATGGTTACTTGGTTCCATTGTGCTATTTGCTCTTGCTTTGACTACTTGGACTTCAGTGTGATTTTGCAATCTGGATTTCTGTGCTTTGTCCACATTCATGTTCCTTGCACCAACATCACCTTACAGAACGTCCAGACATAGTCTGCTTACAAGAAACCCACCTGACTAGTTCGGAAGAACACCAAAAAATACAGACAAAGATGATAAGAAACTTGAGGAATTTTTGGAGAGCAGAATGGGCTAACAGCCCCGACGCAGCCTCGGCCGGAGTACTAATCCTCTTTAACAATAAAGGCAAAGCACGAGAACAACTAAAAATAGGCCAAGTGACCAAGGACCCAACAAGCGGTAGATGGATCGGGATTGACCTCTCCCTTAGACAAGAGGAAATAACCCTACTAAATATGTACGCTCCAAAAACAAATACTCAAAGACGATACTTAATAGAAACTATCAAACAGGAATGCCCAAACAAACAACATATCATAGCAGTACGAGCCTTGAATGCAACGATGCACCCCCTTCTGGACACAATGTCTCACGCTAGAGAAGGGTACGACGAAATGGAATCCTATACTATGCTAAACTTCATACCAGAGAAGAAACTAATGGACCCATTCAGAACAAGACACCCAGAAGCTAAGCGATTTACTTGCACTAGGAAGCCGGGGAGGGTAGCTTTCTCAAGGATTGACTATTTCCTCGTCTCAGACTTACCAGGCGCGGTACTAAACTCAGCCATATTCAAATACCCTTACTACGGGGGTTTTGAACACAAGTAGATAGGCCTACTACTAAACTTCGGCTTAGATAACGAGCTTGGGAGAGGCTTCTACAAGGTTAACAACTCCCTACTAAAACTGGACGGAATCAAGAATGCGATCAAGCAAACATGGGAGGGACTCTCACCCAAGATGCAGGGGGAAGACATACTCTCTCACTTTGGGAAAGCCCTATGGCGCGTAAGTAAAAAACTAAGCAAGGAATCAAGAAATGAAGCAAAGCCAAAAAAGGAAAGACAAAAATTGCTCGAATCCATAGTAGAGACGGCAGAGTACAATTTAATCCGCAACCCTGGCTCCCAACTGTACGAATCCCTACTCTCATCAGCAAGGGAAGAACTGGCAAATTGGGTGGAATGGAAAAAAAGGGGCATGTGCATCAGAGCAAGAATGAAGGAGTGGGAGCCAAATGAAGCCATGACAAAATATTACTTCCAAAAAATCGAAGCAAACAGCAGAATCAATAGAATACTAGAGCTGAAAGACGAAAGGGGAACAATCAAGAGTCGACAAAAAGACCTGCTGCAAATAGCCACCATTTTCTACAAAAAATTGTACTCATCACAGTCTACCAACGAAGATAGCGGGGTCATAAGGAGAGCAAGAGAAAAATTCTTGAAGCACCTGAACTCAACATACTTCCGAAAGCATCTGCCTACCTCGATAAAGACCTCACTCTTCCAGAAAGACGAAAAAAGCATTAGACTCTATGCAACCAAACAAGGTCCCGGGCATAGGCGGTTTGACAAGGGAATTATGGCACGAGTAATACTAGGAGAAGACCTCTTGCGCTTCTTTCGAGAGGCCTACTGAAAGGGAGGCTTAGGGGAAGAGATCAGCATGGGGGTAGTAACGCTGCTCTACAAAAAAGGGGAAAGCGGCGACATAAGAAACTAAAGACCAATATCCTTGCTACCAGTAGCATACAAAATTTTGGTCAAAGTACTCGCAAATAAAATAAGGAACATAACAGATAAATGCTTCCACATGGACCAAACTGGCTTCACTCCAGGGAGATTTATCCGAGAGAATGTAATCTGTTTAAAAGAAGCAACTAAATTAATATAGGACAAGAAACTACAAGCAGCCATTCTTTTTTTCGACTTCGAGAAGGCCTACGATCAGGTCAACTGGGATTTTCTCCAACAGTGTATGGAGAGAATGGGAGTGGGCCCAATCTTTCGAAGATGGGTGAGTGTTATACGCAGACGCAAGGGGAAGAGTGCAAATAAATGGCTACCTATTAGAGGCATACAAAATGTCAAGATCGGTTAGACAGGGGGATCCACTAGCTGCTCCTATATTTCTCTTCGTCATGGAGGCAATTGCAGCCTTCATGAGGAAAGACCCCTCAATAGAAAGGTTACAAACGCTGGACAACGGAAGGAACGGTCGATTCCGAATCCCCTCGGTGATGGTGTTCGCAGATGATCTGACAATCCTTATAAAGGCTACAAATTCATCTTTCCAAGCACTGACAAGAGCCATGCAAACCTTTCAACTAACATCGGAAATGAAGATCAACTGGAAGAAAACGGTAGGGTGGTGGCACTCAGACCCCCCTCCCCCCCACCGCACACGGAATCCACACAAGGGCTACAATGGTTGGAATGTCAAGTCCCCTTCAAATTGTTGGGCATATCAGTAACCATGGCGGGGGCCAGCAACTCGATAGCGACAAACCTACTGGCAGTTGTCATGAACAAATTTGTAGGTCCCTAATGGGTAGGTCCCTAGCCATTAACTCCTCGATCTTTTCCATGGTCTGGTATACAACTTCAATCTGGGACCCACCACCAATGTCCACAAACGACCTGAAGAGAAAAGCAGCAACGTACTTATGGACAGGTGATGCATCAACAAACCAATGTATACCAAAGGTTGCTTGAAATATGTAATCAACCCAACAAACGAAGGGGGTCTCAGCCTCATCGACCCAGCAACGGAGTACAAAGCTCTTCGGACAAAGTGGGTCCTAAGACTAATACTGAAATCATGGTAACCCCGGACCCGGACACCGGATACTTCCGAACTGTCTTCTGGACCAGTGTCTGGACCGGTCCGGACTGTCCGGTGATCCGGACATCACCGGACACCGGACATCATCGGACACCGGACAGTCCGGACCGGTCCCCCGGGTGCACAAATGTCCGGACCCAAAAAACAAACAAAAAAAAAAAAAAAACGGGGGTGGGGGGGAGGTTGAGTGTGGGTGTTCGCAGGCACTTACCTGCTTTGCACTCTGTAGTTCAGGCACGTGTCTTGCAGCAAATGAACCAGCACATTTAACTAGCAGACATGCAGAGTTGCAAACAGTGCAAAGCAGGCACAAGAAACAAAGAATTGTTTTTTGAAAAAAGTATGATTAACTTCGAACTTTGAACTTTGGTTTTAGTAATTTAAGTTCATAACTTCATATATAACTTAAAAGTTTGAACTTTGCAGTTCAATTCAGAACGTCAGAGTCTTCAGACTGGCAGCACTGTCAGTGCTCTCTCTCTCTCTCTCTCTCCACACACACACACAGCGGGCAGCAGCGGCGGGCGCCACGTCGAAACGGCCGCTTTGAAATTGCTCGGGCCTGTGCGAAACCCGCCACCTCAAAAACCTGCAGTGTCTTGTGTCTGGACCTCTAGGCCATGTCCGGTGGGGTGAAAGAACACTTAAAAATCACCCCGTTATTTTTCAAGGGGCGGCTAGGACCCGACAAACGTCCTGGGCCGCCCCATTTTTATTTTTATTTTTGCCCCAGGGGACTCCATCCRGACATGGGGACCGGACACCGGACTGTCTGGAACCCTGTCCGGACGTCCGAGCGGTTACCATGACTGAAATTGGAAGTACCATGGCAAGAGATGGCTCTTTACCGAATAAGAAACCTAGTGCCTTTCAAGACCCACGACAGCATAGAAGGACACACATGCCTCATGAACAGACACTGGACACCCAGAAAAGAAGGGACCAGACCCAGACGGAGGGACGGCCAACCGAACGCCGACCCCTCAAGCGGACATTGGTCCAAACTAATCACCGCCTAGAGAGAAGCCTTCCCACAAAGAAGAAGGGGACCAAAAATGAAAGAAGAAATTCTGCGACAACCGCTCTTTGGGAATGATTTACTAAAGGACCGAGACGGGAAGACATGGTCCCTCAACGGAATGAAAAGAAGTGGAGAATCTGGATAGAAAGAGGAATATGGAAGATAGAACACTTATGGGACGAACAAAATGGAAAATGGAAGTCAGGCGGGGAGCTTAGGAACAAACTAAAAGGCCACCACAACCTGCAGAAGAAACTAGAGGAACTAATAGACAGCATCCCAATTGCCTAGAGAGCAGCACTAAAAAAGAAGAGAGTCTGGAAGAAGGGTGACTGGGCAACCCTGAAGATCCGGGGCACTCCCTCAGTGGGTCTTCGCTTCATAAAGTACTCGGAACCGGACAAAAGTACAGCTCTCTTTGAAGTACACGAACTGGAGGACAAAAACAAATCAATAGTCACAATAAAAAAAGATACACTAACGGCACTATAATTCAACACTAGAGATGTGCGTAAAGTCAGAGAATTAAAAAACGAACAAAAAAGGTCAAAAAATGGGCGAGGAAGGGGGGACGCCCCCATGTGGCTGTTCAGACCTAACAAGGACATCTCAGAGCTAGAAGTGGACCCTATTGAATGGGGATGGTACGAGAGGAGGGGACGAGGTAGAGACCAAAAATGGACCACATTGTATGAATACACAGTTCAAAAAGGATACAACATTAGACGCAAAGCAGAGAACCCACAACCCGTCCTAGAGGCAATATGGGAAAAGAACCTGCAGATGGACCCTTGTCTCCTTTCAGACAATCCCGTGGTCTTTTTATGCCTCCATTAAACCTCAACGAATAAGGAGCCTCCAATGGTTAATCATCTATCTAGCAGTCCCCGTCAATGCATGGCTGGACTCAAGGAGAAGAAAGGAAGACAGATCGGAAACTTCAACACACTGCCAGATGTGTCAGGAACAAGAAAGAGAGACACTAACTCACTGCTTCTTACATTGTCAACATGCAAGATCTCTCTGGGACAAGTGCAAAGCAGCTTGGTCGAAACTTTCACCCAATGAATACCCCATGGATCAACTTTTCCTCTTGACAGCTATCAACCACGAAGGTTTAGTCCCTGAGGATGACGGACAAATCATAGAGCTGCTGAGAAGAACAAGCTTGTGGGTAATCTGGAGAGCTAGATGTGGGGGCACAATTGGCAAAAAGAAGATATCGACTAACGAATCGTGGGAAGAGGTGAAAGAATTGGTGGAAACAGGAGTCAGAGCGGAATGGAAGCAAGCCCTGAACAGGATGGAGAAGGAAGGGGGAGCACAGAAAAAGACCAAGCTACAAAAAGAATTTGAGAAGACATGGCTAAAGGGAGGTTTACTGGCACGTGTAACGGGAAGAACCCTCCATTTCACAGACTGGTGGACTCCAGCCACCCCAATGACAGAAGAGGATGGAGAAACACTGATAGACCTGGAGTGACTGAGAAGGGACATCCGGCCTCATTCAACCCTTACAGGGGAACACAGCATGAAGAGGGTTTAGGGTTTAAGGGCCATAAGAGAGTATCCGACCCGCACTTAGATCGCGCTATATCCCATCATGAAGCCACTGTAAGTATTAAGGCGGAACATGACATCCTCGAGCAAGGACTCAGAATGACCAGGCAGCAGCGAGTGAATAAGGATCCGGAATCCATCCCATGAGCAACTGAACACTTAGACCAGAAGGACCAAGCACAATGCCTGTCGACACTAGTTCTGGCACCATCACAATCAGCTAAACTAGGTTTGGTAAAATAAGAATGACACTTTAAGAGAAGCATGAAGCAGGTTAGGATAAGAATTATCAGTCCATTAGGATTAACCTCCTGAGAAGTTTCAGGGTTTGGGGCTGAGGAACAGCACAGGTTTACCTCTTGGACTAAGGGACGGGTAAATCATGGCAGCATATTAACCGTGGGTTTAGGGTTTAGGATTTTTACAGAAACTAGGTAATTAGGGTTTTAGACTTGAAACCTTTTCAAGAGATTCATAAGCGCCCCAGAACACTCTGGTAAAACACACCTACCCGACAGTTTCAAAATTGAGAGAGCAGAACTGGGATTATTTTGATTGACAAACTGAGTTAGTGCAGGCTAACTTTGGCAGGGGTCAGGGCTGGTGCATCCTTCCTCGGGGAAGTAATCAATGTCGCCCACTCGGGCCTCCCAGCCATAATGGGGGGGAGCGTGCCTGAGTCTCTTTATTGACTTGCCGGGGGAAAAGGAACCGGACTGTTGCTCCCCAGAATGGTAGCAGCCAGAACCATGAGGTTCTGTTTTTAAAAAAAATAAAAATAAAGGATACATACAGAGTCACAGACTCATTACAGAGTCACAGTGGAGTTGCACAGTTATTCAAAGCCTTGCTACTTCATCCGTTTAACACATGCTTTGTTCCACCATGTTTCATCCTCTCACTCCCTCCTTTTTCCTTTTTCTTTCTAGTCCCCCCCAGTTTGACACACTAGTGACAGCCAGAACATCACCAATCGAAGATAGTGATCATGGAACTAGGCTATCAGAGTAGCTCGGGCGGTGCGGCTGGTAGCGCTCAGTCACGTAACAAGTTCTCTGACTGGAATATGGCAGTGCACAGACCATGGAACCCTGAGACACAGGACCTGTTTTCCTCAACAGTGGGCCTCGCTGCTACTACTCACCAAACACATAAAATGGGAAGGGTATCTTCTGCTAGGGGTTGGAAAACTGGAAGAGGCATTGTTTTTCCCTTTTTCACATTTTAGAGGGTGGATTAGATGGCGAAACGGAATTTTATCTAATACAAATTAGTACAAGGACACACTGGCTAGACAATTGCAAGGAAGATGAGCAATAGCGAACTTCAGAAATCAAACAGCATCATACACATAAGACCAGATAGTCGTGACCTCGAACCAATAGCAGAATTGCATCACAAGTTCCACCAAATAAGAACACAGCAAAAGCTCATAATTGACAATGCTGGTATAGTCTCATCATCATCAACGGAGAACCAATGTCGATATCCTATCTGGCGCTCGGCGCCCAAATACAGACGGCAAATCCTATCTAGCCTAATCTACGATGCCGTTGATGACGTCAACAGCTCCCCGAAGTACGAGCAGATCTCAGCCAATGTCGTACACTTCAAGCACGAGGTATGTCTCTCGTATCACTCACAACCTCGTTCCTCAACTCACAGATGCCACATGCACCCAAGAACCACCATGCGCCCCATCCAGCATACAGCAGCGCAGCTCGGCTATGGCTGCCTGCTCCTTCCAGCTCGCCCGTGAGCGCGTGAGCGCTGGCCAGCGACAGCGCAGCAGCGCTTGCGCACAATGCAGCCAGTGCCCGAATGCCGATTGCATGGGCAGGCCCTTTCCTAAATGGAATGGCCTGCCTGCCTCACGTGCAGCCTGGCGGCGCTGGGTCCCTGCCCAGAAGCTTCCGGTAGGCCCAGAGAGGTTGAGCCTCAGTCCAAATGAATCAGGCCCAGGGCCACTGACAGTTACCAGTGCCCAACTGCTCACAGCCTGAGTTGGGCCTATGCTGCGTATCTCACCCAGGGCCTGGCCAGGGCCTGGGCGCCTTCAACCAACTGGCGCTGCGCAACTGCCTGGATTTTTCCCAGTTGCGAAGTAGTCCAAAATAGGCCTCTTGTCGTCTGTCGAACCTGCCTCACTTAGGGCGGCCGACCTGTACCAGATAGGGGCCCCGTAGGGCTTATCGAGGTCTTGTGCCTTGCCTCCTCCATACTTCGCTAGTCCTCGAGAAGTTTAGTCAATCTGGCGCTTTCCTTTCTGCAGTAACTTCTCGTAGTGGGCGACAACCTGTGGAGCAGTCTGCATCAATTCTCCCCATGTAAACCATCTGTCCTCCTTAGGATCAGTGTGATGCCTGAACCTAACGCGATACTGCAGCTTCGGTTTCGGAGGACGTCCCCTGCCGGTCGGTCTTGGAACTGGCATCTCTCTGTGATCCACGATTTCATCAATGTCGACCTCTCCATCCATGGTTGGGGGCAGCATTGAGCATGTGGAAGGGAACTGGTCAGTTTCCTTGAATGGTGCAAGCTTAGAGGCGTGAAAAACAGGGCAAGTGCAAAGGTGTCCAGGGATCCGAATGACATATGAGGGTCCGTCTGGTTCATCCCCAACTACATCCAAAACCTCCCATGGTCCAAAGTACTATGGCATGAGCTTACAGGAAATCCTGTGCTCCTGTCCCAGTTCTGAAGCCTTGACCCAGACCCTGTCCCCTACCTGCAACATAGATGGGCGGCGGTGCTTGTTCTCGGATTCGATCATCGCCGCCTGTGCTTTGTGCATGTGTTCTACTGCCTGCTGCATATGACTCTCATATCTATAAGCGAATTCCAAAGTGCCTGGAGCAGCAGCAGGCTGGTTCTCAGGTAGCAGAAAGTCAAGGGGGAGTCTAGGTTTGAACCTTAGAAGTAGGCCGTTAGGACTTACTCCCGTGTCACTATGAACTGCGTTGTTGTACAAAGTTGGCGATGAGAGCAAGCTTCTCATCCCAGTCCACTCGATTAGGCTTAATGTCGTGCCTTAGCAAGTGTTGAACAGCGCGGTTCATTTGCTCTGCCTGTCCGTTTGCCTCTGAATGGTTTCCAGATGCCATCTGCAGCTGTGTTCCTTGTTCGGCAGCTGCGGCCTTCCACAGTTAACTGGTGAATCGGACATCCCTGTCGCTGATTATAGACTTCGGCAGGCTAAAGTCTCTGACCCAGTTTTCCTTAATAGCTTGATAACGTACTCGGTCTTTGCTATTTCCGGCATGGCCACTAACCTAGCAAACTTACTAAATCTATCCACGATGACGTAGATGTACCTCATGCCACTCTTGCTGGTGACTAGTGTATCCATGAAGTCCATGGACAGGCTTTCACCAGGCCTTTCCGGAATCGGAAGGGGCTTGAGCAGCCCAAGAGGAGCCTGTGTCCGGGGCATGTCACGTTGACAAACTTGACAAGTGTAATGACCCGCCAAAAACACAGACTGAGAACACTGCCGATTTCTGGGATTTGTCACTGGAATGGATGCCTTGTTGTGATTCCCGCATTCTGCTGTGGTTCCAAGTCTGTGTGTGTGCGTGCCTRCTGGTTGCATGCCTGTCTGACTGCTTGCTGGTTGTGTGTGTGTGCGTGCATGCCTGTCTGAGTGCTTGCCGGGGGGTATGTGTGTGYTTGACCCRCAAGGGTACTTGTTGGTTGCAAGGCCCACCGGGCYGGTACTTACCTRTGGYCGTGACTCTGGAGGGTTGCAGGGGGGTAAAACACGCCGGTAGCGGGAGATAGGCCCACGRCACTTAGAGCAGCTGGGGAAAACACTCAAGTAGCAGGTAGGCCGAGCAGAAGAAGACAAAAAGTTGGCATTTTTAGAGGTCCAGTAGCGGTAGGTTGGGGGTAGGCCGGTACCAGTCCAAGTAGCCCGGGTCTAGGGCCTGTGCGGACAATAACARAGCCTGCAATGATGTTTCCCTCCAAAAGGGAGGAGGTACCGGTTGCCTGGGAGGCCGCTTGGCCTGGRAAGTCACCGCCCAGGAGGCCGGTAGGCCACTATATCTTCAGGAAGAGCGGTAGGCTCTTCCTCATTTGCGGTATGCAAGGATTGGCGACATGCTGCTGGAGCGCAGCGCTGGTCTGAGGCAGCGCTGCTKGGAGGTGAAGGTCCGYTGGGGCTCAGCCTGGYTATGGCGAGCACCCYAGCTTGAAGGAGGAAGAAGGGGGACATGGTAGGAGAGTGGTAGGGCACTTACYTGGCTATGGTGGACACYGTCTTCATCACCTTGTTGGGCGCTGYATCTGGAAGGCCCCAGTTGGGGTAGCGCTGCACCAGGGCAGCTCGAGGCAGGGYCAGGCATASCGGACCAAGTCAAGCAGCGGCATAGCTGCTTTGGGTTGTCTTCTGGACATCAGGGCAGCACCATAGCTGCCACCCAGTAGTCCGCCATGGCCTATGCATGAGAGAGGAGGTTGAAGGAGGGAAGACATAGCCATGGTGGACTTGTTGTTGTTGTGAGTTGAGTCAGCAGTAAGGGGGAACTTCGGACATTGATTCTGGTTCATCCATTCATTGTTATTATTATTATTGAGAGAAGAATAAGATTGGTGAAGAGAAGGAGGAAGGCCGAAGGTGGAGAGAGAAGGGGGAATTGTCTTTGGTCTTGCTGGTGTACTTCTTCTTCTTCTTCTTCTTCTTCTTTACCTCTCCTCTGGTCTTTATCTCTTTGCAAGTGCTTTCATTTCTTTTGCAATTGGGTGGCATTGTCT
>BFEA01000330.1:1718918-1732337 GCA_003427395.1 Chara braunii | reverse complement strand
TATCGGAGCGGACTTACTTGCTGGCGAGAGGTGTTAGTCACCCTAACCCTAATTCCGAATTAGGTTAGGGCTAACCTAATCTCGGATTAGGGTTGCAAGTTAGGGTTAAGTGGGGCAGCGAGGTATGGGGATGCTGCCCCCACCTGGTTAGGTCATGTAGGGTCGACATTGGACCCAACCAGGTTGCTTGAGTGGATGTATGGGGTGGCGAGACACAAAGGAGGCTGTTTGGAGTAAGCGAGAGGGAGTAGAGAGTGAGAGGTACTCGCACCTGGATTCTGGACTTCAGAAAGACATTGAGTGTCTTTTGGGCTTCCCCGCAAGTGGGAGACTTCATCGGAGGCTGCCATATCTGCATCGGATTGCTGCAAGTTGCTACTTTGGTCTTCAGGCATCGACAGGGGATCCGGCTTTGCAACAGGGGTGTAGGAAGGCCCTCTTAGTCATGCTAGGACACTTCGTGTAGTGGTAGCTAGGGGTCAGGAGGACTTATATGAGAGGGGAGTGACTCGTTATCCATCTTTGGAGGCCGGGCCTCACAGGTAAGTGCCGTGTGACCTGGGTAAGCCCGTGGGAGGTTGCTTGGTGCTGCATGACCTGTTGGGGGTCTGCTGGGATCTCTTCCCCTTCTCTGCAGTCCTGGTTGTGTGTGTTGACGATGTGGATTGCTTTCTCACCTGATGGATGAATGGATGATGTATCTTGCTCTAAATGACTTATCTTTCTATAGTGCATTGTCTTTTCACCTCTGAACGGTAGTAGGGGCAAGTTCTTGCTGAAAGTTGTCTTTTCCTTTTCAGTATGGCAGAGACAGTTTGGGTCTGACTTGGTACCCCTGTCTCGTTAGACCTGGTCCACGGCCTACTCGGGACCATTTGGGACCCAGTGGGACCAGGCCCAACGAGACAGGACCTTCGGGCCCAGATCTGCTGCTGTCAGTGCCTTACTTTGCTGTGCTGAATCTGGGGGACACACGGACAGCAAGGGCATTCCTTTCAAGGGGATCTTGACTGGTCTTACCGCGTGTGATCACATACTGCCCCGCTTCTGACTCGGCGACCATCTGCACCCCTCGAAATCTCCATTGCTGCAGTTAGTTTTCTTCGTCTGATTTATTGTGATGACACGTCCTCTGTCAGGTTAGACAAGAGGGGTTCTCCAGCTGATCTGATCGGGCCCGTTCTATAAATCAGACCTCTCTGTTGTTTTATTATTACTATTTTTTTTTTTTCTTCTGCTGCGTGCCACGTTCTCAGTCCAAATGATTCGCCGCTCCGGCTAGGAGTTCTACCTTCTTCTCTGAGTGGTTTTCTGTTTGTTTCTTTGGCCTGAACTACCTATGTCCGATGTTGAGACGCGTGCGCAGACAGCGAAAAGAGAGGAAAGGGAGAGTGAGGGTGTGCTGTTTGAGAGTGTGAGGAGGGGCAAGAGGAGTGTTCGTCCAAACGTAAGAAGAGAGCGGACCCCTCTTGAGAGCACTACTGACCAATGGCAGGCCATGCTGGACGCAGCAGACGAGAGTCAGAAACCGTTCTTTCAAAAACTATATGATGATGCCGTACAGAGGGAAAGGGAGGCGGAGGCAGCAACTAGAGCTACGAGTATAGCTGCGCGGGAGGCCCTCCTACAGGTTCCGGAAGCCAATGCTGACCGGTTCCAGGAGAGGCTAGCTGCTGCCGTCGCAGCCTTGGTCCGGCTGCGGAACTTGGAAGATCTCGAGTCCCGTGTGACAGCACTTGAGCAGCGGAACCAAGAGTTGCAGGCTAAAGTAAATAGCCTGGAACAGTCCCAACTGTCTGCCCCCCGCCCTCCTAACTCTCGATCTGCTGTAATCCGAGTCTCTCAGTCCAGCACAGCCCTCGTTCCAAGGGCCAACGGAACTGTGGCAAGTGCAGGAACTGGTGCCAGCTCCTCGAGCGGCAGCACCGGCAGTTCTGCACTGGTCACAATCCCAAATGCAGGAACTTCAGCCCAAAACGCCGCAGTTCTTACTGGCGTTCAGTACAGCGGTCCCATGGTGGACAAGCGGGCGGCCACGCTGCCGTCCAAGTACGACGGGAAGGCTGACATCACCTCTTGGATTAGTTCCATGAGGTCATACTTCGAGGTCATGCGGACACCGCAAGAGGACCGAAGTATGATCATGGGGACTAATACCGAGCCCGCCGTACGCAACCACATTGAGCTCCAAGTTGTTGCTGCAGGCTATGAGCGCATAGACCCGACTGAATGGCTGAAGGTTACCCCTGTTCGCGCTCTTGAAGATGTTCTCCTTGACCGGTATCAGGATAAACACGCTGCGCTCAAGGCTAGGCTGAAGCTTGAGGCCCTCAAAGGCCAAACATGGAGGTCATCCATGCAAGCTTTAGAACAACACTTGACAGGTCTATTCACCACTCCGGATCTGGGGATGACTGACGTGTCTTGCATGGATGTAGTCATGAGAGTGGCCCCTAAAGAATACCTCTCCCTGCTAGCACTCAAAGATCATGCTACCTGGCGAGAGCTCATGAAGGATCTAGTCAACCTAGAGGCCAAAGACCTCGCCAGGCGCAAGAAGGCGCCGCTGCAGGTGGGAAACCACAACGCAAGCGGTTGGGAAGCAGCAACCAGCTTGCACTGCATGACCATCGGGAGGCTGAGGATCAGTCCTATGCGGATGATCTGTCTCTGGATGACGATCTAGAGCCAGACTCCGATGCGGGTTGTTCTGCATCAGCCATTGAGTGTGACCGAAACGACGATGAAAAACTTAATGCATTCAAGAAGACTGCTTCAAATAAGGGGCCTAACCGTGGTTCGGGTAAGGGAACCGTCATACACCTTCCCAAGAATGCTAAGATCCCTGAGAAACCGGAGGACGCTTCCACCAAACCTTGGGAAGCCCTCCGCATCAGCCAAAAATAATGGGAAAGAAGATCCAAACTGCGCGTATGCTTGCATTGTTCAAAGTCTGGGCATGCTGTGCAGGATTGCTATCGTCTTCAGGGAAACAGGCAAGGGGCGTAGAGGAGTCGTCAACACTCTCTACAGCAAGGAAAGTTGGGCAGTCAGTTGCAGGCCCTTCCGAGGAGCCTGGATCTGATCAGCAGCTTGCTCTTGAAGTCCGAACTGATGTTTATTCCAAGGCTGGTGCAGTCCAAGTATTATACACTGAGCCTTGGGAGGAGTCTAGAGAAGTTGACCTCCACGCCCACATGGAGCATTGGCTGCAGCTCAAACAGCAACGCTGTGTTCAGGGGAGCGTGGAGTTGGCCTTCTTTAAACTACTCATTAACCGCCGATACATCCGTGTGTTGATTGACAGTGGCTCCACCACTAATTTCTTCTCTCCGAACGGGATTCGTAAGGCGGGCCTGGGTATGAAGCAAGTGGAACTGCAGAACCCTTGCCGRACTYAGGTGGGCAACCAAGAGGTTGTCACTTTTACTCATGCTGTCAAAGGTGTGCGCATCACCTTTGACAAAAATCGCACTGTCACACATGAGCTAAATTTTTATGTCTTGGACAAATGTCCGTTCGACGCGGTCATTGGCTTGGGCTGGCTAAAGGCTCATTGCCTAAGGACCACATGGGCGGACAATCGGTTCGTGGTTCTCGATGCTGAGGGGAACGAGCGTACCGTCTTACTAGACGAGACGCGCGAGTCCCCTGTGACTCTTCTCAGTGCTAACAAATTCTGCAGGTCAGTGCGCAGGCGCAAGGAAGCTGAGTTTGTACATATAGCTCTTGTAAAGCCTCTCCATGTGCCTACTTTTGCTGCATTTTCTACCTCTGAAGGTAACTCTACCTCTACTACTACTTCTGTTCCACCTACTTCTACTGTAAATGATCAATCTATTTCTGATCCAAATACTTCGAAACCGGTTGTGATTGCTGTAAATTCTCGATCTGATTTTCTCTCCCCTGATGAGGATGATCCGCCACCGGAAATCCCAGCGAACATTCGCCTTCTATTAGATCGATTTCCGGAAGTGTTGGCTGAACCGCGCGGAGTTCCCGAGCGTCCAGTCAAGCACAAAATCGAAATAATAGAAGGGAGTGTTCCTCCAAAGCGTTGTGTCTATCGTATGGGACAAGGCGAGTTGGAGGAGCTGCGGAGACAGATCGATGACATGATTGACCGTGGATGGATTAGGCCTAGTGAGTCTGAGTTTGGTGACCCTGTCCTGTTTGTATGGAAGAAAGGAGGCAAGCTCCGAATGTGCATTGACTATCGTGGCTTGAACCGGATCACTAGAAAAAATGCGTACCCTTTGCCTCGCATGGATGATCTGTTGGATGCGGTCGGTGGTTGCAAGGTCTTCTCCAAAATTGACCTTAAGTCTGGCTACCACCAGATTGAAGTCGATCAGAGTGACCAGCACAAAACCGCGTTCAAGACACGCGATGGGCTGTACGAATTTATCGTTATGCCCTTCGGCCTTACGAACGCACCAGCCACATTTCAGTCCCTCATGGACAAGGTACTCCGCCACCAACTTAACAGGTTTGTGGTTGTGTATCGTGATGACATTCTGATTTTCAGCAAGTCCATGGAGGAGCACGTCAAGCATCTTGAGGAGGTCTTGCAAGTCCTCAAAGATGCTCAACTGCACATCAACTTGGAGAAATCTGAGTTTGGCAGGGACAGCGTCATCTATCTTGGGCACCGGTTGTCTGCAAACGGCCTTGAGCCGGAGGCAACCAAGGTTGAGGTCATTCAAAACTGGCCTCAACTGGCGAACGTACGCGAACTGCGTTCTTTTCTCGGTTTGGCTTCTTATTACTGGGGTTTGTACCCAGATTTTCTATTATTGCTCACCCACTCTCACGACTAACCAGCAAGAATGTTGCCTATGCATGGTGTGAGAAGTGTGAGTCTGCGTTCCAAGCCTTGAAAGAGGCCTTGGTGAGTCATCCTGTGCTCCGCATTGAGGACCCCAACCTCACGTTCGTAGTCACTACGGACGCGAGTCAGTTTGGGATTGGTGCAGTGCTGCAACAAGACGATGGTGATGGCCTGCGTCCGCTTGAATATTACAGCAAGCGCATGCCCAGCCACAAGGTAGCTACTTCCACATATACGCGTGAGCTTTACGCCCTGCGTGAAGCCCTCGCACATTGGAAGCACTACCTCTTGGGTCGCCACTTCAAGGTCTACTCTGATCATCAGACCTTGCAATGGATTCAGACACAATCTGAACTCTCTCCTACATAGACCCGCTGGTTGCATGACATTGATGTCTACAGTTTTGAGTTGAAACATAAGAAAGGCTGTTATAACCGTATCGCTGATGCTTTGTCGCGCCATCCCGAGTATTTGACTTGCCTTGTAGGTTCATACGACCTCCGAAGGAAACTGAAGGAGGATCTGGTTGAACACACCGCCAAGGATCCGGACCTTAGTCCCATCCTTGAGCAACTTAAGGCTGACCCCAACAGCCAGCCTGATTTTCACGAATGCGATGGTCTTGTATTCCGCCAGTACGGGAAATTTGATCGCTTGTGTGTTCCTAACCATGCGCCTCTCCGGACTCATTTCCTGGATTTGGTACATGGTCGGAGTGGGCATTTCGGCTTTGAGAAGACTTATGGAAGTCTTCTCCAGCAGTTTGATTGGCCGGGAATGAAGGGATCTGCTCAGAAATTTATTGTTGAGTGTCAAGTCTGTCAGAGAACCAAGGTCCACAGGCATAAGCCTTATGGCCTGCTGAGACCTCTCCCAATCCCTGATGGCCCCGGGGAATCGGTCTCTATCGATTTCACGGACATGGGGAAGGTGAGTACGGCAGGGAATTCACAAGTCATGGTCATTGTGGATCGCTTCTCTAAATTTCTGAATCTGATTTTTCTACCTCCTCATGCACCGACTGAACTGGTGATCGAAGAGTTTCACCAGCAGTACATTCTGCAGTATGGGCCCCCGAAAACTCTTGTGAGTGATCGGGACACCAGATTCATCAGCGAGGATTGGAAGGACTTCACTGCCCAGATCTACGACATCAAACTGAACATGACTTTTGGCCGACACCCTGAAGCCAATGGATTGGCTGATAATCAACCAGACCGTCACCCAGCTGCTGCGCGCATTGATTGTGCCAGATCAGAACACATGGGATAAGGACTTGCATAAAGTAAAGGGGTTGTACAACAACTCCAYCCATTCTGCAACCGGTGTGACACCAAACCAGTTGCAGTATGGATGGCCAATGCGCAATCCCCTCTCCTACCTGTTCCCAGAACGGTCACCTGGTCTGATGCCCGGCATGCCTGGCTACAATGCCAAGTACGCACGCTTGCTCAAAGCTGTGACCGCAGCCATGAACAAGCGCCAGCATGCCATGATCAAACATGCTAATAAGATGCGCAGAGAAGAGAAATTCAAAATAGGAGATTATGTCTGGGTCAAAATGTCTGAATTTTCTGATGAAGAGGGCGTTTCACGAAAGCTTCTTCCACTATACTACGGCCCTTGGCAGATTCTGAAAGTGATTGGGGATGATTTCGGTCCTTCGTATGTGATTGACGTGCCGCCTCATCTGCACACGTACCCAGTCTTCCATGCCTCCAAACTGTTTCCGCACATTGATGATGAGACTTTTCCCTTCCGAGACCCTATGATACCTCGCCCTATCGATGGTGGCCATGAGATCGACAGAATCATTTCTCACGAAGGGAGAGGAAGGAACAAACAATATTAATCACCCGTTGAATGAATTTTTCTGGATCGACCGGAAAGAGCTGCTGAAGAGTGCGCCACGTGTTGTGAACGCATATGAACAACAGATTGTTGATGGACAGACCGCCAAGTTTGCTGCAAAACTCACTCCGTTCGGTCTCACTAACAGTCTCCTTTTGATCTATGCCTACGACACCTTTTGTACCGACTCTGACTGAGTTACTCGCTCGAAGGGACCTCGCTCTCGAGAGGGGAGTAATGTAATGACCCACCAAAAACACAGACTGAGAACACTGCCGATTTCTGGGATTTGTCACTGGAATGGATGCCTTGTTGTGATTCCCGCATTCTGCTGTGGTTCCAAGTCTGTGTGTGTGCGTGCCTRCTGGTTGCATGCCTGTCTGACTGCTTGCTGGTTGTGTGTGTGTGCGTGCATGCCTGTCTGAGTGCTTGCCGGGGGGTATGTGTGTGYTTGACCCRCAAGGGTACTTGTTGGTTGCAAGGCCCACCGGGCYGGTACTTACCTRTGGYCGTGACTCTGGAGGGTTGCAGGGGGGTAAAACACGCCGGTAGCGGGAGATAGGCCCACGRCACTTAGAGCAGCTGGGGAAAACACTCAAGTAGCAGGTAGGCCGAGCAGAAGAAGACAAAAAGTTGGCATTTTTAGAGGTCCAGTAGCGGTAGGTTGGGGGTAGGCCGGTACCAGTCCAAGTAGCCCGGGTCTAGGGCCTGTGCGGACAATAACARAGCCTGCAATGATGTTTCCCTCCAAAAGGGAGGAGGTACCGGTTGCCTGGGAGGCCGCTTGGCCTGGRAAGTCACCGCCCAGGAGGCCGGTAGGCCACTATATCTTCAGGAAGAGCGGTAGGCTCTTCCTCATTTGCGGTATGCAAGGATTGGCGACATGCTGCTGGAGCGCAGCGCTGGTCTGAGGCAGCGCTGCTKGGAGGTGAAGGTCCGYTGGGGCTCAGCCTGGYTATGGCGAGCACCCYAGCTTGAAGGAGGAAGAAGGGGGACATGGTAGGAGAGTGGTAGGGCACTTACYTGGCTATGGTGGACACYGTCTTCATCACCTTGTTGGGCGCTGYATCTGGAAGGCCCCAGTTGGGGTAGCGCTGCACCAGGGCAGCTCGAGGCAGGGTCAGGCATAGCGGACCAAGTCAAGCAGCGGCATAGCTGCTTTGGGTTGTCTTCTGGACATCAGGGCAGCACCATAGCTGCCACCCAGTAGTCCGCCATGGCCTATGCATGAGAGAGGAGGTTGAAGGAGGGAAGACATAGCCATGGTGGACTTGTTGTTGTTGTGAGTTGAGTCAGCAGTAAGGGGGAACTTCGGACATTGATTCTGGTTCATCCATTCATTGTTATTATTATTATTGAGAGAAGAATAAGATTGGTGAAGAGAAGGAGGAAGGCCGAAGGTGGAGAGAGAAGGGGGAATTGTCTTTGGTCTTGCTGGTGTACTTCTTCTTCTTCTTCTTCTTCTTCTTTACCTCTCCTCTGGTCTTTATCTCTTTGCAAGTGCTTTCATTTCTTTTGCAATTGGGTGGCATTGTCTNCCCAGTAGTCCGCCATGGCCTATGCATGAGAGAGGAGGTTGAAGGAGGGAAGACATAGCCATGGTGGACTTGTTGTTGTTGTGAGTTGAGTCAGCAGTAAGGGGGAACTTCGGACATTGATTCTGGTTCATCCATTCATTGTTATTATTATTATTGAGAGAAGAATAAGATTGGTGAAGAGAAGGAGGAAGGCCGAAGGTGGAGAGAGAAGGGGGAATTGTCTTTGGTCTTGCTGGTGTACTTCTTCTTCTTCTTCTTCTTCTTCTTTACCTCTCCTCTGGTCTTTATCTCTTTGCAAGTGCTTTCATTTCTTTTGCAATTGGGTGGCATTGTCTTTCATTGTGAATTTGCACTTGGGAAGTGACCAGGATCGTAACACAAGTCTCGACATATAGTTTGGCATCTCTCATCATCGTGGGCCACTAGAACCGCTGCAACAGATTAGTTGCAGTCTTCTTGAAACCAAAATGTCCCGTGGCATCGTGACTCTCACCTAAAAATAAACTATGCAAAGACTCTCTATTAGGAACACACAAACGTTTATTTCCGGCCTTCTCAAGGAACAGCAAGCCGTTAACCAACTCAAACTCGACAGAAGTCACCTTGTCCTTCGCCTCGAGTCTGCGTATGATCTCGAACATGAACTGGTCCTCGCGATAGGCTTCCACCAAAGAGCGAGTAACATCGTCCGCAAGCCCAAACTCAGTGATTAGCGCACCAGAGAAGTCTGGCCTACGCAACAGCGCGCCAACAACTTTGTTGTACTCACATTTGAGGTACTGGGGCTCGAAGTCATACTGCTCAATGACTTCGATCCAGCGTTTCAGCGCATCGGAGAACACGGACTGAGTTCTCATCCACTTCAGGGTCTGATGATCAGTCCTGACGATGAACAACCTCCCAAGGAATCAAGGATATAGTGCCTCCAATGGGTTAGCGCTTTATAGATCACGTATAGCTCCTTCTCATAGGTGGACTTAGCCAACTTCCGAGAGGGCATCTTTTGGGACATGTACTCCATTGGCCTCAACTTTGGCCCCTCCCGCTGCGCTAGAACGGCACCAATGCCATATTGGCTGGCATCCGTGGTTACTATGAACGACTTATCAGGATCAGGAAGTTTCAAGACCTCATGATGCATCAACACATGCTTCAGGTGTCTGAAAGTAGCCTCGCACCTGTCTGTCCACTCCCGTGGGGTGTCAAGGCGGGTTAGGTCAGTCAAAGGAGCGGCCACTATGCTATAGTTCTTAACAAGTTAGGGTAGTAGTCGGTCATCCCTAAGAAAGACCTCATCTCAGTCACAGACTGAGGACGCGGCCAGTCGCGAATGCTGGCCACCTTCGCATCATCAGACTTCAAACCCTCCGCGAAAATCTCATGACCCAAGTACAAGATCCGTGTGCGACCAAACTCACATTTCTCCCCGTTGATCTTGAACTTGTGCTGCCGGAGGAGACTGGGGACTTTGTCTAAGTGCGCAACGTGCTCCTCGACAGCCCTACTAAAAATAAGTATGTCATCGAGGTACACAATGGCAAACTTATCCAAGTAGTCATGAAAGATCTGATTCATAGCGTGCTGAAAGGTGCCAGGAGCATTGCAAAGACCGAAAGCCATCACCACAAACTCGTACAGACCGTACCTGGTCTGAAAAGCGGTTTTGTGCTGATCCTCGGGCCGTATTGMAATCTGATGGTACCCGGACTTCAAATCTATCTTACTGAAGTACCGACACCCTTGCACTTTATCCAGCAAATCGTCGATGCGCGGTAGGGGCTCTCGATTCTTGACAGTGATGGCATTGCGGCCCCTATAGTCAATGCACATCCTCAGCGTACCCCCCTTCTTTGGCACAAATAAAACTGGTGATCCGTAAGGGGAGACACGGCCGGATCCAACCCTTCTCTATGAGTTCCTTGAGCTGCCGGCGAAGCTCGTCAAGCTCGCCTGGAGACATCCGATAGATCCTACCCTTCGGGATGCTAGACCCTGGGATAATCTTTATCGCGTGGACGACCTCCCTCTCGACAATCCCGGTTGGCTCTTCAAATAGATCAGGGTACTTAGCAACTACTCCCTCTATCTCCGGCGACATTTTCATCGGCTCGCCTGTTGCAGAGACATAAACTAGATGCATACCCTCCTCCGGATTTTGCTTACAATAGTTATAGAACGCAGCTGCACACATGCATCCGCAGGACTCAATCAGACTACTAGCCTTAAACTTACGTAATTTGGCGGTCCCCCCATCTAGCAAAGTGTGTTTGACCACTTTTCAGTCCCAGTCAAACTGGGGATGTGCAACAGAGAGGTAGTACATACCTAACAAGATATCCATAGGGAGATCATTGCTTACTAGGAACGAGACGCGATGTCTCAGTTCCCCTCCCGTGTACGGGAAAAGACACACAATGTCCTAAAGGTAGTCGTTCACTACCACGCGCTATTTGTTGGCATAGGTCGACTCCACAGGTCGACTCAGGCGTTGCACTTGCCCCTGTAAGCGTAGCCTCTCAACGCACGCGCGACTGATAAAGTTCCATGTCGAGCAAGTGTCGTAATAGGCCCCGACCTTGCGGTCGTCGATGACTACCTCGCTGATGAACATCTCACCCTTAGGGGCTTTAGCCAATGTCGTCCAAGAAGCTAGCGGGTCTGATCTAAACCACTCCTCCTCTAGCTCCTCTAAGGACTCGAACACATTCATCGAACAGAGGCTCGATGGGTCCGAATGTGTTTGTGGGACGATGATGGAGTCAGTAGCTTGGGCCATCTCTCAAGATGGTGAGGGTGTGTCCACCACCTCGACCCTAGCAGGAAAAAACTACTATTCCTATTGGCCCGACATGTTTCCTGGAGCGGTGTCATAACTGCTGGCCACATTGCTACCAACGGGAGCGGAGGACCCCAACGCCTGCCCCATCGTAGGCGGGATCTTCTCGGTCACCTTCTTATTTCGGCACTTGAACTGGTTATGGCCATATTGGCCACAACGGATACAAGCCTGCCGAGTGTACATATCTCTCCACACGTCCTCACTAGCATTGGGGTCAACTTGACTCCTAGACCGGGAACCTCCATGGCGTCTACCGGTTACCTTAGCTTTTTGAGTTACAGCAGCGACTACTCCACCCCCAGCAGCTACGCTGCCTGCCTATGAACCCACTCCCGCCTGTAACTCGTCATCCAACTCGATGGTGGATCCATTGTTCTCGACAAACATTATGCGTCCATTCGCTTTCCAGTTGGGAGGCAGTGTCTTTTTCCTACCATCCGTCGTGGGCGTCTGACCATGCCCTATCTTTGCTTCAAGGTCTAGGGCCTTCTTGCTAAACGAGGGAAAGTTGTGCATGTTGATGTTCGCCTCACCTGCCAACCGATTCCTGAGAGGCATAGGAAAGCATCGCAGGTAAGAGGTGAGCAAAACTTGGGGTTCATAGCGCACCCCAGGGACACAGATCAGACGCTCTATTGCGTATGTGGTCTCCCTTACTGACTTAAACTGCCTAGTATGCAGAGGCAGGATCACACCAGTGGCCTTTTGGACCTCCTGAGGATCATGCCACCTGTCTTCCACCAACTTGAGGAAGTCATCCAGTTTCTGGGTGACGGCCCAAGCGCGGAAGTCATGACCGTATCACTGCACTAAACCACTCAACCATCTTGCTGCACTCCCCTCTAGATAGGAGGCAGCCACAAGTGCACTTCCTCATGCGGCAAGGTAAGTTTGGACGTGACGTATATTGGCACTGACCTCAACCATGTGTCGAGGTTTTCGCCCCTCTTGTCCCCTGTGAGGGGTTTAGGAGCGGGGATGACCGTCTTCGGAACCCACTGACTTTGTCCTGGTACCTGCACCATTCCGGGCTGTGGACCCTAAGGAGCAGGCTGCTGCACTATCTGCTGTTGGGGCTGTGTACCCTGCGACTGTGCAGGCTGCCCGCTTACGGCAACCTGCGACAGAGGTTGGGAGAACACTGTCTATACAGAAACCTGTACACTAGGACCTGCAGAGAACCCTCCTGCAAACGGCATACCCAAGGAAATGGTTTGGACCGATGCTGGGGAGACATATGGGGATACCCCAGTCACCGGTGGGACATAAGGAGGAGGTTGTACAACGGGCCAGGCACCGGGCCGGACAGCGATGGTGCTGCCTGCACTTGCCCGGCCAGCAAGGCCAAACTCTGTTGGATGTCCTGAAGGAGAGTCATGTGGTGGTCCTGCATCTCTACAACACCTAGCACGACTGTCCGCAACTTCCTCACATCTGCATCCATGTGCGTCAGGTCCATTCCCTCTAACTCACCGACGTCCGCTTCTCTCCGCTGCATCCTGGCTCTTCTTCTAATCGTTCTTTCCTTCTCCGCTTGTATCTCTCCTAAAGCCTTCTGTAGTTGTGCCTCCTGCAGTGCTGCCTGATGTATGGCGATCTCATCGGAAGTCAACACTATTGGCTGGCTTGCCATGACGCCAGTGGACTGACTCAGGGTCTGCGCGACCGTTGACCCTGCGGTCCCTAAACTGCTGGCCTGGGAACTCTGCTGTGCAGCAATTGCCATGGCTGTTGAAGCTGCGGCTTCGCTTGCGAACGCCCTGCTGGCCTCGGCTGCCCTTGCTCTTTGCTGCTGCTGCTGTCTCTTGCTGGCGGAACAGTAACCTATCACCCTCGGGTCCTAATGCCACGTGGGCAATCGGGCGTCTAGCAGATCACAAGATCCGGTCGTCCTCACTAGTGGTATCCCTATCGCTCATAAGCCACAGAACTGTACACAATCCACGCTAAGTCACTTTTTGGTGCCTACCGCAGCGTAGTGCACAGACCGATTTATCTCTATACTCCTAAAGCAAGGAAAGGTCCCAGCGTGACGCGTCCCGCCGGGCCCAGCAAAAATCGTACCGGAGGGCCGCGGGACACGGGCGACCGAATAAAGGGGCGGCATTTCGCGGCAGAATGGCAGGGCGGACAGAGACCGCGGCATGAGGGACTTGGCCGTGGCGTTTCGCGGAGGGCGCGGGCAAGGGGAAAATAGTGGGCCAAGGTGCGAAAGCGCGGCGCGCGCGGAAATTGACCGTGGCGGTTCGCGAAAAAGGGCGGGTCGAGGGGAGGCCTGCCGGTAACTGCCACGGGCGGCATCGCAAGAGGGGGGGGGTCGGTTGGCGGGAAAGCGGTTTCGGGCGGCAACGGGGTGGCAG
>BFEA01000330.1:1687797-1703387 GCA_003427395.1 Chara braunii | reverse complement strand
CGGCTCCCCGTACGGTACGGGTACCAGTCCTCGCACCAGTTCTCTGCTGCTGTACTCGTACTCAGGGTGACTTGCCGTTTCGGCATTCGGAATCCAGGACTTCGACTTTGTGCCTTGCCACTGTGTCTGCGTCCGACCCTCAGTCCGAGTCCGTCGTGTCGAGTGAGTGAGTGTGTGTGTGTGCTCTCACTCTCTCCCTCTCTCTCCCTCTCTCTCACCTCCCTCGGCTCACCCTCAGCCTCACGCTCGTTACACTATCTATCTATCTATCTATCTATCTATCTATCTATCTATCTATCTATCTCGCGTGTGTGCGTGCACGCCCCCTTGTGCAACCTCCTCCCCCTATCGCGACGTCCTCGTCCTCCCTCACGACCCCCTCCCGCTCGCACGAAATCCTCCCCCTAGCACGACCTCGTCCTTCCCCTGCCGCATGACCTCCTGCAACCTCTCTTCCCCAGCGTGTGACCTGCTCCTACCCCTCCCACGACCCACTCCTCCCCCTTGCACGGCGTCATCCTCCCCCTCGCGCGACCTTCTCACACCTCCCTTCCGACCTCATCCAGCTCCTCCTCCTCCTTACGCCACCTCCTCCTCCCGCTCATGTGTCCTCGCCCGGCCTCCTCAAACCACTCGCGCGACCTCCTCCAACCTCCCTTGCAACCTCCGCTGCAACCTCTCGTCCTCCTCGTGCGACCTGCTCCTCCCCCTCTTCCGACCTCCTCCTCTCCCTTGTGCCACCTCCTCTTCCCCCTTGTGCAACCTCTTGCTTGTCCTTGTGCGAACTGCTCCTCCCCCTCCCACTCCGTCTTCCGATCTCATCCTCCCCCTAACGCAACCTCCGTGCGACCATCTCCTCCCACTCGCGCGACCTCCTCCTACCCCTTGCGCTACCCCCTCCCCCCCCTGGTGCGACTTCCTCTCTCTTCCGACCCTCCTCCCCTCGCACGACCTCCTAATCCTTGTGCGACCTCCTCCTCCATTCACGCGTCATTTTCCCCCTCCTCATCCACCTCGCAAGACCTCCTCCCACCTCTATTCCGACCTCCTCCCCCTTGCGCCATGTCCGCTTCCCCTCGCACGAGCTCCTCCTTGTGCAACCTCCTCTTCCCCCTCGTGCCACCTCCTCCAATCTCTCTTCCTACCTCCTCCCCCTTGTGCGATGTCGTTCTTCCCCTCTTCCAACTTCCTCCTCCCACTTGCACAACCTCCTCCTCCCGCTTGCACAACCTCCTCCTCCCTCTCGCACGACCTCCTCCTCCCACTCTCCGACGGCGCCCGAATAGTAGCATGCGAAAAACCACCCAAAAGGCGGGGATTAAAAAAAAAACAAACAAACTGCGTTTGTCTGCTCCCTTCCAAGTGCGAGGCGCGTGGCAGCGAGTCCGCCTGGGCCCAATGCGACACGTTGCGTTTTCGTCCATTTTCCGTACGCGCTTCCGTTTTCAGCCCGGCGCTCGGCAGCGAGTCCGTCGGGGCCCGACGCGACGCAGGCCTCTCCGGGCCTCCACGAACCGCCGGCCCCAAATTCCACGCGCCGGTCTCTGTCACGCCTGCAGTGCCGCCGCGAAATGCCGTGCCCTTATTCCCTTGCCCCAGGCCTCCACGAAACGCCGCGTCCGCTTTCCTCGCCCAAGTTTCACGCCCCTCCACACCGATTTTCGCTGGGCCCGGCGGGACACGTCACGCTGGGCCCTTTGCTTGCTTTAGGAGTATAGAGAAGAGATTAATCGTTGGCTGCGTCAGAGTAGATAGATTTGGGTTCAAAAGGTAAGTTCAGATTCCTACAAATGAAAACTATTTTACTTTGACTAGTCCGCAAACTGAAAGCACAATGAACAAATAGCAGTTCTAACTATGCTGTCTGTCAGATGTCAATGGTTGTACATCTAACTAATCAAAATAAAAATAGAATCATTTGTTGGGTCTGTTTGCAGAGTGGAACCTTGCCCAAACTTATCACCTGGAATCTACCCCTCCCTCAACTCTTCTTGAATGTCTCTTGTCGTCAACGTCCCTGAGCAATCCGGAACAACGTGCATGTCTAAAGGTGTGCACATGACCCACCCCTGTGCCCCGAGTCCTCCTGAGTTGGCCATCCCTGCACAATCTTTATCCTCGCGTGCAGCGAGCCTTACACCGACCGATTGGCTGATCAGGAGGCGTTTATATGGACGGCCCCCGAAGTCCTCAGGAATTCTTTAACGTCGCAGACAGGACGGCGATCACAGCCAATGGAAGGTACCCCGCCGGTGCTTATTTATAGACGCCCGGTCTCGTTTGTCCCATAGGGCTGGGCTGCCCCTCAGAACCCCTCTACAGCGCAGCGAGCAGACAAAGGACAAAACAACAAAGCATGCGTGCTCTACTCCCAGTGAGTTGGCACGGTGACCGTGACCCACTGCTTCGTCCAGGGCCCTTCAGATAGCACCGCCCTCTCCTTCCAGATGCTCCACATGAAGACTGACGACTCTCAAGATTGAGCGCACACGACTCCTCACATGAGAGGACTCTAAAGACAGAACAAACATCCTCACGGTAAGAAGTGTCGAAGAGGGTAGATAAGGTTAGGTGCAACGTACCTCAAAATAGCTGCCCCCAACCACAAATATTCTCACCAGATGACCCGATGTTGATTGTGATGACCAATCGTTGCTTCGATGCAACCAGCATTGCACAGCCGTTCCACCTCAGCATCAATCTCGCATCGGATAGTTCTCATCACACTGCGAACACCCAAAATTCACCACATAGCCTTCCTGGCGATCCCTTCTCCACCTGGATCGCCTGCTTATCGTCGCCCTCCTCACTACACACGTCCCACGGCACGGTCGCTCACCGCACACACCGCATGCATGTACCGCATTAGGCAGAAGACAAGCGCCAGATTAGCGCACCGAACCACAGCTCCGATACCAAATTGCAAGGAAGATGAGCAATAGACAACTTCAGAAATCAAACAGCATCATACACATAAGACCAGATAGTCGTGACCTCGAACCAATAGCAGAATTGCATTCCACCAAATAAGAACACAGCAAAAACTCATAATTGACAATGCTGGTATAGTCTCATCATCATCAACGAAGAACCAATGTTGATATCCTATCTGGCGCTTGGCGCCCAGACTACAGATGTCAGATCCTATCTAGCCTAATCTACGATGCCGCTGATGACGTCAACAGCTCCCCGAAGTACGAGCAGATCTCGGCCAATGTCGTACTCTTCAAGCACCAGGTATGTCTGTCGTATCACTCACAACCTCGTTCCTCAACTCACAGATGCCACATGCACCCAAGAACCACCATGCGCCCCATCCAGCATACAGCAGCGCAGCTCGGCTATGGCTGCCTGCTCCTTCCAGCTCGCCCGTGAGCGCGTGAGCGCTGGCCAGCGATAGCGCAGCAGCGCTTGCGCACAATGCAGCCAGTGCCCGAATGCCGATTGCGTGGGCAGGCCCTTTCCTAAATGGAAGTGGCCTGCCTGCCTCACGTGCAGCCTGGCTGTGCTGGGTCCCTGCCCAGAAGCTTCCGGTCGGACCAGGGAGGCTGAGCCTCAGTCCAAACGAATCAGGCCCAGGGCCACCGGCAGTTACCCGTGCCCAACTGCTCACAGCCTGAGTTGGGCCTATGCTGCATATCTCGCCCAGGGCCTGACTTAGATACATTTGATATAGGAGGCCAGGGCCTGGGCGCCTTCAACCAACTGGCGCTGCGCAACTGCCTGAATTTTCCCCAGTTGCGAAGTAGTCCAAAATAGGCCTCTTGTCTTCTGTCGAGCCTGCCTTCACTTAGGGTGGCCGACCTGTGCCAGATAGGGGCCCGGTAGAGCTTATCGAGGGCTTGTGCCTCGCACAATCACTCCCCTGGAACAATTTAGCAAAAGATACATCAGGACGCTGGTCCCTATGGAGCCCCCTGCCAATATGTCCAGACTTTTCAGGGTCATAAACAAGAATGGAGTCAGAAAACAGGGAGAAGAAGACATGGGAGACACGCACCTCCAAATCACAACTAGACTCCCCTCCCCCCAACTGGCCCTAATACAGATCTGGAGAGAGATCATGCCCAAGAAGCTAAACAAACCCAGGTCCAAAGAAGAAGTGCTCAGGAAGCCTCTCTTCGGGAACCCTAGATCAGAGACGAGGGGGACCACCCGTGGACACTTTCCTGCAGAGGCAACAGATTCATGGATCAAACACGGCGTCTGGAGAGTAGGGGACATCTCGAATGAGGAAAGGAAGAACTGGTTGGGCAAGAATGATCTGAAGACCCGACTGAAAGGCTGTCATCGTAGGGACGGAAATCTTCAAAAAATCATACAGAGCATCCCTGGTAGCTGGGTAGAGCTACTAAGGATGATTTCACGAGGAAGCCGGGCAAGTGGGGAGTCCTAATCCAGGACACCTCCCCTGAAAAGCCCTTTCAATTCTCCCATCAACTACCATTTCCAGGTCCACGAGACGTTTTCACCTCCATCCCAATTCTGAAGACCAGTCTAGACGAACTGTATATCCAGAATATCGATCCCCAAAAAAACAGTGCTGAATGCTTTCACTCTCCGCAAAATAAGAGTGTTAGGATTCTGGCCATAACGGATATTCCAAATTGGAACCGCAATTCAAGATCTCGAGTTTGGACCTTTAGAATGGGCATGGCCCCCTGCCAGAAACAAAATGGCCAACCACCAATTCCAATCTCCGGATATACAGTCAAACTACTTTACAAGATGCTATCAAAAACAAAGGACCGAGACCCGACAATCAAAGGAAGATGGAGCAAGCTAATTGGCTCCGATGCAGATCAGATAGCTAAGATTCCGTGGAAGTACGAGACGATAAGACCAATCAAAATCAGGAGCATGAAGTGCCTGATTACATACACCACCCTACCGGTCAACCAGTGGCAGCATGTTAGGAGAAGGAAGAACGATCCAGCTAGCTGGCTGCATGTTAGAAGAAGGAAGAACGATCCAACTAGCTCTGACAACTTCGTCGTCTTCTCGGATCAAGAGCAGGAAGATATCATACATCGCCTAATCAACTGTAAAGAAGCCACAGAATACTCGGCGAGAGTGGCGGCTCTACGGCACACTCTGTTCTCTTCTCCCCTCCCTCAACACCCTCTTCAACTGCTCCTCTGGACTAACTTACCCTCTAACTTTAGTAAACCAAAGAAGACCTGGTTTGGGATGATCCACAAGTTCACGCGTTGGGCCATATGGAAAGAGAGATGCAGGAGAACACTGGATGGCACAAAGAAATCGTGGGAGATATGGGCATCAAACAAGGAATGATTGAAGCCGAGATCCTCTGCAATTGGAGGAAGGTGAATGTGGGGTGCAGAATAGTCCTGAGACAGAACAGGTGACACTTGCAAAATTCAAGCGGGCTTGGTTGGCAAGACAAGGTGGCATGGCTAAACGGGCTAATCTGAAGATGGAAGGATTGGCACAACTCTGGCGAGTCTTCAGTTCAGCTCAATACCCAGGCAAAAACGCACCAACTCCAATCTAGGCATAGAAGAGCAGTCAAGGACTACACACGACAGGTGACAGTAGCGGAGCCACATGGGACAGACTGGCAGCAAGAAGACAGGAAGGCTCACATTCCAGGGTCGATAACAAAGGGATGGAACGGATGATATCGGCAACCCGTCCCTTGAGGAATCTTGTGTCACAAGCTCAAGATGGCAGCAATGTTTAACAGTAGCTGAGAGGATTCCTAGAGGGATGACAAGCTGACAGTTGATCCTCCATGTGATTGGAGTAATTAATGGTGTTCAGGGGTCCTTCGGCCAGACGGAAGGAAACGTGAGTGCGTGAATCGTTGTATTTCTATGACTTGCCGCGGGAAAGGAACCGGATTGACGCTCCCCAGAATGCATATGGAGCCAGGACCATAAGGCCCTGTTTTACACCAAAAAAAAAAAGTAATGACCCGCCAAAACACAGACTGAGAACACTGCTGATTTCTGAGTTCTGCCGCTGGAATGGATGCCTTGCTGAGATTCCCGCATTCTGCTGCGTTTTCTAAGTCTGTGTGGGTGCGTGCGTGCTTGATGGTCTGCATGCCTGTCTGAATGCTGGTCAGCCTGAGTGTGTGTATGACCCGCAAGGGTACTTACTTGTTTGGGAGGCCCGTAGGGCCAGTATTTACCTGTGGGTACGGGACATTCTCCACTCACGGGAAGAGATCAATAGAGTCTGACGTCAGGTACCACAAACAAGCTAGGAACACTGTGATGATAGTCAGCCCCGACAGGGCCTATGCCCATTACCTCATCTTCCTAAGCAGCCTGAAGTGCAAAAAGGGAGTGGTCACTGGTGACAGTCACTAACTGGAAGCCCAGAGAGTGAGGTTAGAATGGAGGAGAGAGAAGGGAGAAGAGAAGGAAGGGTATGGGGAAGAAAATAAGCTGTGATATGGCAGAAGTTAGGGGGAAATTGAATAGCACAGCATGCTTTTCGAAGACCTCATTGCGGGCGGATTCATCCTCCTCTGGGTATTCCCAAATCTCTACCACTTGGCCCTCACCTTGCTCAGAGGGGATGATTTCCTTTATTATGTTCACCTTTGCCTGTGACCGAGTGCTTGCAATGAGGAAATGCATCACCTTCTGGCTCATGGAGCTTGCACCTGTGTTTGCTGAGTTCTGTGTGTTGTGTGTGTTCTCCAAATGTGCATTTGTTTGCCTCTCGGTTGGCTTTGCTGCGTTCCCCGGATTCATTTTTCCTGGTTTTCCGGGTGCTGCGGGCGGGCTCGCTGCCTTCCCGGACGTGCCAGACTCCTTCATGATGGCGTCTGCGTACGAGGCCGACATTTTGTGGGGAACAGCAAGTCTGCTCCAAACTGAATGATGAACTGATTTGGAGGGGTCCTACGTGCAGCGAATAATATTATTTGCAGATATTTGCTTATTGTAAGGCAATGTGCTTATTGGCTTACTAAATTAATAATTATTAATTGGTTGATAATAAGAATGTTTGAGCAAAACAGTGTGAGCATTCCTGTTATAAACTACGGGCCAAAGTTTTGCTGCTTTTGCAGCAATTTCCTACCCCCACTGGGGTCGGGAATTTCGTCCAAAGAAGTCAAATGCAGGTGAGCGATAGAGCTGTATTAGCTGAAAAAATGTGTGGTGGTTTCCCACCCCTCTTGGAGTCAAGAATTTTGCCACAGACTCTAGTACGTAGATGGATGACCGTGGCGAAAAAGCAGAAAACTTGGGCCGCGTGTACCCTCCCCACCTGGGGACCGACAAATTTTGGCAGCATGTGCACTCCCCACTTGGGGATCGATAGACTCTTCCCAAGCCTGACCGTAGCAGCTTGATACCGTGAAGGAACAAAGCTTCCCTTCCCTTCTTGGCGGATGGTAGTTCTGCCTGTATCTTCCTAAGGAAGGTCTTGGACCGAAAGAAATACCACAATTCACAAGCATAATAAAAATCCGAAATTAATAATAATAACAATGCTCGAAAAATAATGTTGCAATTAATAATAAGGATAATAATCTGAAATTAATAATAATAATATTATAATAATGATGTTTGAAAAATAATATTGCCATTAAGAATAAGGATACTAATCGTGGGATGATTGGGGGGTGGGGGATGGGGAGGGTGTCCTGAGCCACACCCTGAGGCGTGGTGTGGCCTGCCACGTGGAGGCGTGCTTGCCTCCCTCCCCCTGTCTTGCCCTCGCCCATGTTCGTGGAGGCTTGTTTGAATTTTACCGCGCGATGGTGGCCGTGAAAATTTTGCACACAATAGCACTTGCGCTTACCGGCGCGGCGCATCGCTCCGCTCTCAACCTCAAGCCCAAGAAGATCCACATTCTAATTCTCATCATTGGAGGAATTATTATTATCGTCTCTCTCTCTCTCTCTCTCTCTCTCTCTCTCTCTCTCTCTCTCTCTCTCTCTCTCTCTCTCTCTCTCTCTCNTCTCTCTCTCTCTCTCTCTCTCTCTCTCTCTCTCTCTCTCTCTCTCTCTCTCTCTCTCCCCCTCCCTCTCTCTCTCTCTCTCTCTCTCTCTCTCCATTCTTCTGCTATTATTCTCCTCCTTTGTCAACTTCCTTTAGAGTTTCATGTGTGACGTGGATGCGAGTGAAGTGTTTGAATGGTGAGCATTCAGTGACAGGCTCATTGCAGTTTTATCATACATTCGTCATACTATCAATCATGTGAAGGCACACCTCCCTTAGAACAGGGGTAGAATGTTACCTTTTCGTTCCGAACTGGTTCTGACCAGCAGTCATCTGCAGAGCAAGAGCAACAACAACGAAGTCAGCCCGGAATCTTGAATTGTTCCATCCTCAGTATGCTGATTCTTTTTTCTTTTTGTGTGTGTGTGGTCCCATGGACCACGGATCAGATATTAAACTGATCAGAATTCGGAAGGCCAAGATTCATAGGGGTTCCCAGCAAATAGCCCAGTGGTAAGAGAGAACTTTGCAGCTCCCCTCAACTCCGAAGACTACGTCTAGACCATACTTGCAACCGCACAAGCCGCACGGCCGAGTGGTGCAGTGCGCTGTGCGACACACGGAACCTGCCCGTGCGCCGCACCAGCAACAATTTCTGGGTTTTTTTTTTTTTTTCTGTTTTCAACTTTTCATAGATGCAGAAGGGTGTACTACCTAAGAAAGACGCCCTCTTGAGCATCAGAAATAGCCACAAATAGGTGTCTGGGACATCAGTGGGCATTAGGTGGCGACATTACTCTCCCAGCTTGTTCTGATTGCCCTTGCGCCACACGGATCCCGTGCTTTTGTGCGCCGTATGTGCGCAATTGCCCGCACGGCGTGCACTTGCATGTATGATCTACACCTACAGTGAATATGCGATGCCTTTCTCCATGAATTTCTCCATGGTATGGAGTCGATGGACTATATCTTCAACTTTCCTGCCAGCTTAGCACAGACAGTTCAGCATTAGAAATGTCTATCCAAAGCACACCACTGACAAATATGAAAAACATAATGTGATGTTGGCATTTTCCTCCTTTTTTCTGGTGAAAAAACTGCATGGAAACCGCACAAGAGAACAGATCAAAAACACGATGGAACTCTCTTAACCAGCAAGCATATGGCCATCAGACGACAAAGAGAAATCACATAGCAAATTGATGAGACCAGCAGAAGAACAGATAACGTTGATCCCTTCTCGCCTCCCAACAATCAATGCAACAATAACATTAACAATTCTCTGCCCTTGCTGATCTCTCTACCATGAGGCCTGACCACCTACCCTATCATCCACTCTAGCCTATACTACATCATACTACCATAGTATATTGCCACAAGGTTCTGTGCTGCTCGTACTGATGCCCGCCCAAAGAACATGTCATGCTGGAGCTCTTCTTGTGGACCACCAAGTCCCTTGCCAACCGCAGTCTCCTCCACCATCTTCTCTGTCCTCCAAGGATCTCCCCTTCTAGTGCTACCCCCCTCCTACACCTTAGCGCCCCAAGGGTATGGCCCAGTCGACTGTCTCAGCGCAGCTATGGCTGATGCCGGCTGGATCCTAGGTGCTTCTCTCTCCTGCTGCCACTGTTTGACTCAGCGCTCTAGCATTCTTGCGGCATCCTGCATGCGGAATGATGTTTCGACCTGCCCTGGACTTTATATACCTGAGCCACGTCCATGTTCAGCTGGTAGGCATTTCCTTTCAGAGTCTTCCATAACCAGGCCTGGCCCAGCCTCAGGACCTCTTGGCCCAGTGCTGCCTGTTGAGAGGCTCACAAGGCCTCACCAGCAGAGGTTAACATTGGGTGGCCGTGACCTGACCCAACGGTACCCAGCCGTACCCGACAGTTCTGGACGGGTGCGGGTATGGCATGATTAGTATGCACCGGGGCAGCTGGGTCTGGAAATGTGAGGGGGGGAATATGGCCAGGACAGGAAACTGTAGGGTGGGTGGGGCTGGGTGTTGACACAGTGCCTGGACGGTTACGGCAGGGCAAAGGTTTGCCCTGGTTCCGGGTAAGGCTGGGGAGAGGTTTCACGCGGGTGACCTGAGGCCTGTAGGCATACTAGGCATATTAGGCAAGCCTAGGTAGTAATAGGGCCAGGGCTGACCCTTTTTCTTCACTGGGAAATAGTGGTACTAGTAGGGCGTGCCCCTAGTATAAATTTGCCTCTGGCCGTCTGCCGTTCATCTTAGGGACGAGGTAGTACTAGGGCCAGGCCGTACTATTAATTCGGCCTGGCCCCAGTTGTTTCATCTTAGGGAATACGGCATTCACTTATAAGCTCTGGGCCGCTGCCCATAATTGCGGTCAGATCCATCGAAATCTGGCTGTAGTCGAGGCCAAATGTAGACAAGAAAGTATCACTGTGAGTATCCCCAATTTGAGTATTATTTGACTCGTCAGACTGAAGACTGACCATTCAAACTTGATTAACATGTCGAGATGCAAGGAGGGGGTCATAGGACATAAAGTCACTCCTTGCACAAACAACACATGGGGAGACATCCACAGACGAAGGAGATAGGAGGATACAAAGCATGGGGAGAAGAAGAAGAGAGTGGCAACATACGAAAGATGACGCTATCTTCGGCGATAGCAGAAATGCATTCTAGAAACACTGACGTTTTTTTTTGTTTACGGTTCAAGAAACATTGACAATTAGTTTGTGTTCATTGCTTTTTTGTTTTGAGAAGCTGAGAAAAGATGTTGGACTCGTTTTACCTTGCCCGTTTCATTGGTGGTTTTTGAATGCATTCTATACAGATCTTAACTCCTTGACGAGTGTGAGTCCTCACTCTACATAGGCAAACCATCAAGGGATAGAAACTTCATTGTGCTGATTATGTTGACGATCCAGTCACAACTGTGACCGTGAAAGTAAGGCCGATAGCCGATACTGGTGGTGGGCTGTGAGGTGAGCAGGTTTGAGGTCAGATATCATCTTGCTGTGCCTCTCGAGTTATCATGTCTGGGTGTGGATAGCAGGCGGGTCTCAGAGAACAAGGAAATTTACTAAGGTGTAGACTAGGCGCGCACCTCCTATTATGGCTGTCATGCCTTGGCCACTATGCCAGAGTTTTTGGCGAGTACTAGTAGGGAGAGTTTGACAAGAAGGGGACACTGTGTGCTGCAGAAGAAGAGCAACAACCAGTTTATTACCCATCCAGTAGTAGTTTGGCAGGCACCAAGCAAGATTTGTCCCCTCGATTCAAATCCTCTCCTCAATTCAAAATTTCAAATACTCTTGCACATAATAATGCTTGGGGGTTATCCCCTTTTTCTTTCCAAAAACAAAACAAACAAAATAAAAATAAAAATGGAAAGAACACGTCCACTTGAATGCTGCCATGCACACGGGCTCCAAGAGGGAAGCGATGCTTACCAATGTTAAGATAGATGTAACCAGCTGCTGCCAACCCGGATGAGACCATAACATCCGCTGCACATTCACATACAAAAGGAAAACAGCGGAAGGACTTTCAAAAAGGCACATCTACTCCATCAAATCCACCAGAGCAGCATCCACCCAAATGCCAGAGGTCAATTGAACCTGTCCAGACCCTCGATACACATCTCACACGGCACACGGGCTAACTCACTATGCATCAAGCTCTGGTGAAGTTTTCCAGTATCATGCTCGTTCCTTCGGCAAGGATATGGTCGTTCCACGGGCTAACTCACTATGCATCAAGCTCTGGTGAAGTTTTCCAGTACCATGCTCGTTCCTTCGGCAAGGATATGGTCGTTCCTTTAAACCACCTCTACCTTTCACAGGCAAATGCGAAGTTGAAGTCGAGCCTCATCCGGAATCTTCGAGGCTACAGGACCACAAAATTGACACGAGTGTTCACACGTGAGAAGCCAAACCAAGATACAATCAATACATGAAGATGTTGTCTCCAAAATTATTATCAATATACAAGAAGTGTTTGCCTCCAGCGGCTATGCCGCACACACAATAAAGTAAGTCATTGACGGTTTTGGCTGTTAAGCCGAGCCCATAACCTCTCAGACTGTCTTTTGACATTTGACACTACCTGCCATGTTCCCCATACCTTTAAACAGCACAGTTTAACTCTAATTATCTGGGTTCTAGGTGTGAATGGTAATCTGAGTATTTTACTTTTATTTTATTTGTCTTTCCAACAGATAAATAATTTACTGTGAGAAAATATTTGCTCCTCGAGATTGGGTCCATGTGCGATTGGGTGCCAGTCACTGTTGTCAGTCCCTGCACCTGAAAATGGTCCTACGCAGAGATGGGAATCACTAAGTGACCCCATCAGCCGGAAGTTCGAAGATCAGTCAAGGCTACCATTGGAAGTACGACCCCGTTGGTCAGTCTTGGCAGTCAGTGCCATTCCCGTGAATCTGTCAAGTCTGTTAACTTGTTCGGGTTGGGAATCCGCACCACATTCCATATGAAACGGTTTTCACCTTTGCAGAGGCAGATGCAGATCCCGGGGTTTGATCCCCAGACCTTACCTCACCCATGTACAGTATCGAGCTGACCCCTGAGTATTTGAACCCGTAACCTGTGTATTCACAAACAGTTGGTAGGCTGTTTTAGGTCCGTAGGTTGTAGGGGATTCGATCCGTAGACCTGTCGGATAGGAGTCTTAGTGAGTTCTAGAAGTCGTAGCTGTAGCTCCTCTGAAGGGTCAAGGTCGTAGCTGCTACATTCCTGAAGGGTCAAGGTCGTAGCTGCTACAGTACTGAAAGGCCAAGTCCACGGTCTTCCGGAAGGTCCGGAAGTGGCCTTTCGAGTTTCCCCTCACGTTTTACACAGAGGGCCAGAGGCAAGTGGGCAAGTGGTGTGCCCAACTTCGCTTAGTCAGCGGTACCCAGTCCCAGTCTCACTTTGCACAGTCAGCAAGTACCAAGGGGGACTGTGTGCACCATGGGCCCGATGGATAGAGGCAGACCAACGAGTTACAGAAGTATAAATCAAGAGGCAGCGCACAGCCATTCATTCATTCCGGCGGAAGCCATGCGGAAACGCTGCCACGGTGACTTGTGCGAGGTGGTCTGCAGAGGAGCCTGAAGTCGAAGTGGGCTAGAAGGAGTTAGCACAGCCATAGCTGCTTGTAGGTTAGAGTTAGTGGCGGCCATAGCTGCCAYAGCTTAGTGTTAGGTGTGTATGTGTGTGTGTACAGTGTGTGTGCGTGGGGKATCCAGGGKGATCCGGAGCTGAAGTGTGAAGCGAACAGTGGTGTTGTACACAGAGACAAGAGTTGCGATGTGTGGGTGCTGATGCACCATGGCCTGTTGAAGCGAGCTCATATCTGAACTGTGTCTTGATTTCCATATCTTCGAGCTTTGAGTTGGGCGCTATGCGCCAGAGTGATTCGCCATCTGTTTGTATGCATGTGAAGTGACGAAGTATGCGAGTCTGATTGCACATATCTGAGTAGACTAGTAAATGGTCTTCGGCCTTTGACTATTTCCACATTTATCTTGTTGTTTGAAAAGAACCTTACGGAATGGGGAAAGGGAGTCCAGTCAACGCAGGGAATTGCAAGTTGCATGTCACTGGAGAAGTAGGTAAGGTTGCAGAGGCAACCTGATCGCAGTTGGAGCAGATGGAGAAGCAGAAGGAAAGAAGGTCGAGACAATCCAAGGAAGTGAGGAGGGAAGAACACACCTGCTGGGATGAAAGTTTGACTTCGATGGCGGACAAATTGTCCATCATCGAAACCAGACTCTCCTTCCTTGCAGATTCCTTTGATCGTTTTGTAGCAGTTGTCGATCTGCGTTTCCTCCCTTCTCTTACTCCCACAACTACTCTTACTGTTAATCCTACTCCTTCTGCTACACCCCATTCCAATCCAAGGTCCTCTACTTTTGCATCATCCCAAGCCAGTAGCCCCAAGAGCAGACCGGGTACACCTCTAAAGGTGCAGTCTCTGCAACTTGTGGCAGGGCACCTTGGGACTTCTGAGGCTAAAGTGACTGCAGGCCTAGGCCAACAGAAATCAAGGCGCCCCAAGACAGTCCAACCTGACACATTCAATGGGGATAACCCCAAAGTGGATGTAGCAGATTGGACTACCTTGATGAGAAGGTACCTCAAGGCTATGAAACTGTTTGAGCGCGCTTAAGTGCGCGCTCGAAACCCCCCAGTGCGCACTCAAAAGCGCTCAATCGCTTTTTGGGCATGCGCGCATACCAAAACATGAACGCACGCACCTGGCGGGAGCCCACACATAGAGGGAAAACGTGGAGGTGTTCGCACCAAAAAAAAAAAAAATTGCGGGGGGGGGGGGGGGGGGGGGGGGGGGGGGGGGGGGGGGGGGGGGGGGGGGGGGGGGCAAAGGTTTTTTGGGGGGGTGGGGGGGGGGGGGGGGGGGGGGGGGGGGGGGGGGGGGGGGGAGGTGGTGGCTCTGTCTTTCTCTCTGTCTCTGTGTATATATATTGTCACATACACATATATATATATCGTCACAAACAGAACTGCCCGGTAAACTGTAGGCAGAGAGAGAGAAGAGGACAACAAACGAGGGGCTGTGACAAACTGTTTATGTGTGTGTGTGTGTGTGTGCGTGTGTGTGTGTGTGCGTGTGCCTGTGTGTGTATGTGTGTGTGTGTGTTCACGTGTATGTGTGTGAGCGTATTTGTGTGTTTGCTTGTGTGTGTGTGTGTGTGTGTCTGTGTGTCTGTGTGTCTGTGTGTGTGTGTGTGTGCATGTGTGTGTGCGGGGGGGGGTTGGGGGGGTCTCTGGCTTTTTTTTCTTGTTTTTACGTTTTTTTTTTTTTTTTTAAATACATATGAGCTTAAAAAAAACAACGAAAAACATGAGGTCATAGGTCTCCGAAAGATCTACAAGCCTCTATTTTTATTTTTATTTTTTGTTTATTTTTTGCCCGCAAAACAATCCCTGTGAAAAAAACAGAAAAACCCACCCATTTCATATTGTTTTTTTTTGTTTTTTTTTGTTTTTTTTTTCTTTTTTTTTCTTTTTTTTGTTACGATCCTGGCCAATTTCGAAGTATGCATTCATCTGAAAGTACAATGCCATCCAATTGCAAAAAGAAATGAATGAACTTGAGAGGGAAGAGAGGGAAAGAAGAAGAAGAAGAAGTGAGAAAGAAGAAGATGATGTACTCCAGTATAGACCAATGTCAAGGCTCTTCTTCTTCGCCAACCAATCTCTTCCTCCTTATCTCCTCCCTCTTATTCAAACAAGAAATAACAATACTAATGTTGAATGACTGAACCAGAATCCATGTCCGAATCCCACTTCTACTGCAGGCACAACATGAGGTCCACTGTTGCATACTGTAACGTGCAACCAGAACAAGAACCGACCTTTCAATACAAAGTATAAGATATCACAACGGAAGACTTAGATACCAGTGACCCGAACAATCAATGTTGTAATGCAGCCCTGAACATACATCATCATCATCGTTACATGGTGTGAATGGGCTTGGCGCTTCACACAGGAAGACAGCGCCAGCCCGTACCATACACAGACGAAGAGGAAGGGGATAGACGAAGAGGAGAGGGAAGATGGGAATGTCGTCAACACCAAGTCTTCGGCACAAGCCCAAATAGTCCCTCGTCGAACTGTCTGAATCCCAAATGTAAAGTCTGGATCCAATGTCGTCAAGTCTCA
>BFEA01000330.1:1634272-1653239 GCA_003427395.1 Chara braunii | reverse complement strand
ATGGCTGCTGTCCATTTTGGCACTTGCTGCGCTGAATAGAAGTCCTGCCGGGTGTGCCAGCCTTTTATGAGACGCTTACCAGACCGTCTATAAACATTTCTGGTTGGGGACTCGGATTGAATCTGGCTGTGATCGTCGTCCTGACTGCGACGTTAAAGAATTCCTGAAGAGATGGGGGCGCTCTATAAATTCCTCCTGATCAGCCAGATCAACCGGGTGTAAGTCGTTCCGTACGAGGGTAAATAAGAGTGGACTGGCTGGCTTGCTCGGCTACAACTTGGGCAGAGGGGTGGGCCGAAACACACACGAAGACATTGCCTGCCCAATGATGCTGTTCGTTATGTTGGATTGAGGGGAGGGTAGGTTCTAATTGGTTCTCAACTGAATACACAACCATACCCACTCATCATACATCTGCAACGTTGTCTTTTTGTACTCTTGATTAGTTGGTGGACAGACTGCTAACACCTCACAGACAGATTAGATTAGGACTGTTGTATACTACCATAGCCAGTTCTGTCTAATGCTGCTGTAAGAGAACCAATCAGGATACATCTCGACTATGTCAACAATCTGTTGTGAATGTTGTAGATTGCCACTTGATCGGTACAGTAGGGGACCTGCCGGACACAACTATTTTTCGAAAATTAGGTGCCGGTCAGACACATGCTGTGGTAGGACTCCACTAGGGGGTTCTAGTGCAGATAATGTTTGCCTAATTCATGAATGGGTCAGACATCGATGAGGAGGCAGTTGACGATGCAAGACTAACACGTTCGAGATCACGTAGGATCCCGCATGTGTTCCAGGCCCTACAACCCGAAGACGAAAGACGCATTCGTGTCGAACGCAGAGTCCATGCTCTCGCAGCATCGAGAGAGGCAGCAAACGTTGCAGCTAGAGAACAGGCTGCAGCAGCAGCCAGGGCAGCAGCCATGTCTTCTGCAGCAGCATCCTCTGCTACATCTTCTGCTGTGTCCTCGTCTGGACCGCAGTTGGGAATGCCAACAGGGTCCACAGGTACTTCCAGTTCAGTAGGATCTCGTCAGTCTACAAGTCACATGGCGGGCTCGCAGTTCAGCCCGTTGACTCCTCGCGAAAGGGAGCTCTGGGAGCTCCAACAGGTCGAAAGGATCCGTGAACAGTTAGAGAGGGACCTAAAGAAAGCAACCGATAGAGAAAGAGAGATTAAAAATAGAACAGCCAGGCTTGATACTTTAGAGGTTGACAAAGTTGAGTTAGAGGGCTTGGATGAGTCAGCATTGTCTGACCAAATGAAAATACTGAAGCACAATATGTTGTCGCTGCATGCGCACGTGGACAGCAGATTGGACTTCATGCAGAGCACTCTTGACCAGATCCTGGATGTTCTTACAAGGTCAGGATTTAGGCCACCAGCACAGTCGCCGTTGCCGTTAACGGCGATGTCAGGCCCCTTTCCAGTTCAAGCTGGCACACAACCAAGTGGCACGTCTGCAGCAGCCGCACAGACTGTTGCGTCTTCTTCCTCGGGTCCAGCGGTGGTTGCTACACCACAGCAACAACCTGTTCCTCAACAGGGACAGCCGCAAGGTCAATGGTTCCCTAAGACCCCAATGAAACCGCCTCTTGCCTTCTCAGGCGAGAAAAAGGACGAAGAACTCAACACTTGGTTGAGAACAGTCCCGGTTTGGGTGAAGGCAAAGAGGACCTTGCTGGAGGACGAAGTGGTTACTGTTGCATCTTACCTCGAAGGTAAGGCAGCCAAATGGCTAGATGGTGTAGTGGTAAAGGCCGGGTACGGACAACGCATGGCGGACTGGGCTAAGACTCTTACGTTAGACCAGTTTAATGGAGATGGTAGAAGCTCGATGGCATAATCCACAGGAGGCACAAAGCCACTGATGCGATCAACAGACTAGACCAACGAAAGTTCAAGTCGGTCAGAGAGTTTACGACTACCGTAGAGAGACTGATCCTCGTTCCTGGCATCAACTACAGTGACCATTTCCTGTTGACTACGTTTGTTAGATGTCTTCCAGAGAACACCAGGAACTTGCTGGCCAGCGAGGCACGCCTCGAGTACCATTCGTTTGAGACGTTGTTTAGGAAAGCCTTAGATTTAGAGGCCACTCTAGGCAATGCTCAACCCTCTCAGAATGACACGAAGAAGAAGAAGAGTCCGCAGGAGTGGAAGAAAAAAAGGGGATAAGTTGATGATGGTTGAGTCCGATGGGACTCAAACGGAGATCGATGAGCTCACTGACCTGCTGGACAGTTCAGAGTACGACGGCGAGGAGACCGTTGAGGGTAGCACCCTCGCCGCAGTAGTTAAGGCTAATGCTGGTGGCCGAGTGAAGGGCCAACCAAAGAGTCAAGGGAAGGCCGCCTCCAATCAGACCAAAGTGGCTGATTGGGTCAAGGCAGGTCTTGATCAAGACGTGTGGCGGGACCGCCGAGTGCGTGGCGCTTGTATAAATCGTGGTGAATACGGACACACCCAGTACAAGTGCCAAAACGCAAAGGTCACGCAGAAGATACCTCCTAAGATGGGGGCATCTTCTTCCCAGGCTTCTAGCTCGGGAAACATGTGAGGCCGGTGGAAGTTTTAGCTGCTTCGACTCAAGTTGAAGTGGGTCTGATACCCTCCCCACTTCATGAGCAGGCCAAAGCTAATGACTCTTTAGTCACCCCGCAGACTCATCTAGACCAAACTATGCTCTGTACGTTAGATGTGTCTGAAGCCTTAGAAGATCTGGAAAGCGAGTGGTCAAACAAGGACCCTCGTGAATCTTGGGTGGCGCTAAGGAAAGGTCCTAGAGGGGAACATTTCGTGGTGGAAGTCGATGTAGGAGACCGCAAATGTGGTGCCTTCATAGACATAGGCTCCACGCAGAATTACATAAGTCGCAACTGTTTGGAAAGGCTGCACCTACAGGACCGGGTACGGCACCTTAGTAGACCTGTAGCATCTACTTTGGCCAACAAGGAGCGCATGACAGTCACAAACTATATCAAGGACGTAGTCTGTGTACCTTCTCCTATGGAGGAGAAGAACTTAATCATAAGATTTCGTTCTTGGTTAGCGACGACTTACCATTTGACATGTTGTTAGGCATGTACTACCTCGACGTTTCTAAGCCCCAGTTTGACTGGGATAAGAAGGTGCTCAAACATAAGTTGCCCGATGGCCGACCTGTCAAATTGACTAAGTTCAAGGCCAGTAGCATTATAGATACCTATGGCTGCTTGCGTGCATCAGCGTTCTACAATTATTATAAGCAAAACCAAGAGGAGGGTATGTACCTAGTGTATGTCTCTGAGAAAGGGGAGGCCGTTAAAACTCCCCCAGAGACAGAACACATCGTTGCTAAGTTCCCTCATCTGTTCGAAGAGCCCACAGGAGTTGTTGAAAGGGAAGTTGTCCACGCTATAGAAATCATTCCAGGGAGTAAGACCCCAAAGGAAGGATCTATAGGATGGCTCCCGCCGAGTTAGATGAACTTCGGTGACAGCTAAAGGAGCTGACAAAGAAGGGATGGATCCGGCCTAGTACTTCCCCTTATGGATCTCCCGTGTTATTCGTACCGAAGAAGGGGGGTACATTTTGGATGTGCATTGACTATAGAGGCCTCACAGAAAGTGAGTTTGTAATGGTGGACGGGCTTCTCTATCTTGATAAGGCATAAAATAAAAAGGTTAGTAGTTCCATCTAGTGAACGTTTGCGTAGTTTGTTTCTAGGAGAATGCCATGACGCAACCGGACACTTTGGCTACAAGAAGACAAGTGTTAATCTAGTACAGCGATTTTGGTGGCCTGGAATGCTAGATGACGCCAAAAAGTACATAGAGACCTGTCAGGTCTGTCAGCGGGACAACCGCGAACTCAAGCACCGCTTGGGTTGTTAAAGCCTTTACCTATTCCCACTGGTCCAGGACCGAGTGTCTCCATGGATTTCATGGACACCCTAGTGACCAGCAAGAGTGGCAAGAGGCACATATTCGTCATCATCGATCGATTCACCAAGTACGCTAGACTAGTTGCAATGCCGGAGACCGCAAGGACTGACCATGTCATCAAGTTGTTCAAGGACAACCGGTGCGTGACTTTGGTTTACCAAAGACCATCGTTAGTGACAGAGATGACCGCTTCACAAGTGAGCTATGGAAGAAGACTGTTAAACAGATGGGCAGTCAACTTCAAATGACTTCAGGGAATCATCCCGAAGCCAACGGACAAGCCGAACAAATGAACAGAGTTGTACAACACTTGTTGAGGCATTACATCAAGCCCAACAAGGATGACTGGGATGAGCAGTTGCCTCTCATCGCCAGCCTGTACAACAATGTTGTACACAGCGGTACCGGCGTTAGTCCTAATCAGCTGCACTTGGGATGGAAGCCTAGATCAACCCTAGACTTCCTCCTACCCGAAAACCGACCCGCTGCAACTCCAGGCACACTCGAGTATGGTGTGCAGTATGAGAAGTTACTGCAAGAAGTTGTCGAGCATATGAAGAAAGCTCAGCAAGCAATGATTGCTTCTGAGAATCAACATCGTAGACAGTCCTCATTTCAGGTAGGGGAATGTGTCTGGGTCAAGGCTAGCGAGCTAGGACAGGAATCCGGGATCTCTCGTAAACTAATGCCTCAGTATTTTGGTCCTTGGGAAGTCCTGGATATAATGGGGGATGAGATGGATGGTCCCACATATGTCATCGGTGTCCCTGGACACCTACGCACTTACCCTGTCTTTCATGCCTCAAAGCTTGCACCTTTCGCTGAGACGGATCAATTCCCTTCAAGGAGATCGATGCTGCCCCCAACCATGGATGGTCAAGTAGACATCGACAACATTGTGGATCACAGGGACATGCCTGTTCCAAAGTCGCTGGGCCGTGGAAGACCTCCCAAACCCAAGAGAGAGTACCGCGTCCGATTCAGGCATCATACGGATCCAAAAGAAGATCGTTGGTTCACCAGGGAGGAACTGATTGACACAGCTCCTCAGGTGGTGGCAGAATATGAGAGGAAGCTAAAAAGGAAGGCACCTGCGAAGTAAGCATCTCAGCGGACTTTCGAAGCTAAGGGGGATGGAATGTGAGGATTGAGCCCTCAAGAAGGGGCCTTGCCATGATGTACATGTTCTGGGCTAAGGCCCCAGCAAGCCTCGTGCCCGCCCTAAGTGAAGGTGGGCCAACAAATCAACAAGAGCCCTTTGTGCGAACATTTCACGAAGTGGGGTCCATACAGTTGCAGCACGCCAGTTGGTTGGAGTGCACCGAGTCTCCGATCTCTGCAAATGCGAAAATCCCAGGGCCTTTGAGTTGGTTAGGCCCTGGGCACTTGAACGAGAGGCCGACAATGCATGCTGGGTATAGAGGCCGAAAATGCCAATGGGAAATCGGCCCACTACTTGAATCTGGCCGCAGGCCTTGATGAAAGAGGCGCAACTGCATCCTGGGCCTCAACTGCATCGGGCCTGCGTTCAGGCACTAAGGCCCGGACGCAGGCTGAAGGGAGGCCGCCCACACGCAACACTGGCATATAGGCAAGCAGGGCGAGTGGGCAGGGATCTTGGCCAGTGCGGGCAATGCCGGCATGCTGCGCAATTGCGAGCAGCTGCGCTGCACTAGGCTGAGGTGAAGGGCACGCAGGCGCTAGGTGGTAGGGCGCTGCCTGTGCACAGGACGTTGGCGGCCATAGCCAGGCTGCCTGTGGGTGCTGAGGGAGGTGAGGGGCGAAGGTGGTTCTTCGGAGGTGAAGGGCGCTGTGTGGGATAACAAGGGAGAGTGTGGGTGAAGGGGATACGTACCTGGTGGAGGTGGAGGTCGGCATTGGTGTTGACATCATCACTCGCTGGTAGTCAAGTTGTCTGGTTGCTTTCATTGCTGTAGTTGTAGCCTTAGTCTGTAGAGTAGATAGGGCGCCTGGCGCCATTCACAAGAGAGAGCTACATTGGGTTATGCTGTTGGTGTTGCCCTGTTGGGCTTGGACATTGACTCACGATTCTTCTGTATCATTCTCAAATGGATGGTTACTCGGTTCCATTGTGCTATCTGCTCTGGCTTTGACTACTTGGACTTCAGTGTGATTTTGCATTCTGGATTTCTGTGCTTCGTCCATATTCATGTTCCTTGCATAAACCGAGTAAGAAGGGAGTGGCAGCGCCTGAGGTTAGCGCAATTTTAAGCGCTAATTTTCAGCGCTAATTTTTTCGTGACATTCGGTCCCCAGCCTCCCGCGCCTGCACGGGCGCCAACCTGGTGAAGCACCCGAATTCGGAATCGAGAGCTTCGAGCAGCGACAACTTCCGCATCGAACCCGAATCCGGAAACGACAGCAACTCATCATCAACAATCATAGTCGCCCAGCCATAGCCACACACACCGAAAAAGAGCGCCGACGCGCGCGCGCCAAGTGCGTGCGCGCGCGTCTAGGCCTGCAACACGTTTCCACCAAGTGGTTTGAAGGACGAAGCGTGCTAGATCTCAGACCAAGGCGAGGAGATTCATGGGCGAGCAGAGGAAGCCGGAGGCAACCTAGTAACTACACGACACTATCGTTCTCGTCGGACCTCTGACTCCCTCCACAACAACAAGGTGCCCCACAACAGGAAAGAAGAATGAATGACGGGCAAGCAACGTTAACAGTACGCTGCGCCACAATAGCCCTGCGCTACCAGAATACGACAAAGTGAGAGCTGATCAACACCAACCCCCCCCCCTCCAAAACCCCCTTTTTTACCCTCCTCCACCTTCCCGATTCGCCTTACCACTGACATTCCAAGCGTGCCATTAGCCCAGGATCCAGCAATCATATCCCTGCCCCTCTCCGAACTTGCCCCTCCTTACTCCCCGGATCAACTGTAGCTTCCGCCTCACACTACTCATCCCTACCTCGTAACCAAACAACATCTGACCCTACCCAATTTCGATACTGTCTGGGCCCCATCCCCACCCCGAACTCAACCCCATCCAGACCTCCATTCCCACCCCAACTCATTTCTGACACCGATCCCGCCCCTACATCGGCCCCAACCCGGTCGACTTCACTCCACATCTCTCTCAACCCTTCTAAAGTTCTTCTCACCACATTTCACCTTCTTCTCTCCCGCCCCCCACTCTCCCCCATATTCACACGATCGATCCACCGCGAGCATAACCCGGATTCGATCCCAACCCAACTAGACCCTATCCCGATCCCACCACGATCCCGTCGCCGCTCCCGTTCCTGCTCACATCCCGATCTTGATCTCAACCACGCTATCCCAACCCCGTCTTGATCTTAGCCTACTCCCAACACGATACCACTCCACTCCAGATCCCCCCACTTTGCCTCGCGCCCCCGCCTCAACCAGGTTCAGTCCGCCCGCCTCATCCACGCCACCTCATACCATCCCCCCCTCCCTTTTTTCCACCATCCCTCCCCACTCAGTCTACGGAACCCCCCACAGCCTCTCCGATCATATCCTGAGCTTGTCCCCAGCCCATTTGTCCCCACCTGGTTCCCGATCCCACCTCGCCACGCACTCACACATCCCTTGTCGTCTCCCGAGCTTCCACCCCACACCCAGCTCGAGCCACCCTCCTCTCCACCCCGATCCCGACCCCCCTTTGTTAATCCTTTCCGTCCCGATCCCGATTACTCCTCCTATCTCAATCCCACCCTCGCCCCGACCACAGCTCCTTCCTCGTCTGATCCCCACCCCCTCCACGGTCCTCCCCTCTGACCCAGGCCACACGGCGAGTTAACGCCCCCAATCCGGCCTCTCTTTTACGTCTTTATCCCGAGTCCATCCTGTCCACAACCCCTATCCTATCCCACCCCCGACCCATTCCACCCGATCCCCGAGCAGATCCCACCCCGAGTAGATCCCATCCCACTCCAGACTGCATCCTTTCCCTGTCCCGAAACACCCCGCTTTACCTCGCGTCCCCGCCTCAACCGACTGCGACTAACTTCCCCCCCCAACCCATCAGGCCTTTTCCCCATCCCACCCCACCCCCCCGTCGCCCTCCTCATACACTATTGATCTCCCCCCGCCACCTCGTCTACACCTCCACTTTGTTCCAGATCCATATTCGTTCCCACCCCATTCCCACACAATCCTGTTCCCGTCCTCGTCCCCGTTCCAGTCGCGAGCTTAATCTCATTCCCACTCGTTCCCCATCCGATCCCTTTCCGATCCTATTTCAGTCCCGACCTTGTTCTCCTCACAAACTCAAATCTGTCCCAACCCAGATTTGTTCATAGCCTACTCGCAATTCGATACCACTCCTTTCCAGATCCCCCTACGCTACCTCGCACCCCCACCTCAACCAGGTTCAGTCCGCCCGACCCATCCAAGTCACCTCATATCATCTCCTCCCCCTCCCTTTTTCCACCATCCCTCCTTATTCAATCTACGGAACCACCACAACCTCGCCGATCATACCCTGAGTTTGTCCACAGCCCATTAGTCCCTATGTGGTTCTCGATCCCACCTCGCCACACACTCACACATCCCTTGTCTGCTCCCGAGCTTCCATCCCGCACCATCTCGAGTCACCCTCCTGTCCACCCCGATCCTGACCTCGTTAATTTATTCCACCCCAATCCCGAATACTCCGCCTATATCTATCCCTCCCTTGTCCCGACCACAGCTCTATCCTTGTCTGATCCCCACCCCCTCCACGGTCCTCCCCTCTGACCCAGGTCACACGGCGAATAACACGAGATTACCTCTCCACAGACCGAGCCCTCATCTCTCGCATCTTGTCCGACCAGTCACTAAACCACTACATGGTCAGCGAACAAGGATCACAAACGAAAATGGAAGGCAGGGGAAATGAAACACAGAACTGGCTAGCCGATCAAACAAGGACATCACTTACCAAAACAACCAAGGTAATTGATCAGGGAGGAAACAATCAAGAAGAGGTAGTAATATACCAATGTCCGAAGGAACTCACCGCTAAGCAGGAAGAATTGCACAAAAAGCACGTTGTTCTCTTCACATTCGCAAAGAAGAGTTAGCTGGATAGACAAGCGAAGTTGAAATGGATCTGGGAAAAACTGAAGAGCCTGGAACCGATCCAGGGAACGGACCCCAAAGTGTCCTTCCATCCAAGGTCACGAAACGTCATCATGGTGTTGTGTATGGAAGAGTCTCTGGCAACCTTCCTAAGGAACAAATGTTTCACATGCAACTCGTCGGTGGTTACAGTTCACCCCTGGAAACAGGCATTGGGATATCAACAAACACCTTTTAAATACAGACAGGACCTGTTAAAAAAGCATTTTTGGATGCAATTTGACAATGTGCCGGAAGGAATGCACGACAGCGTCAAAGAAAGGGTGAAAATGGAATATGGACACTCCAAGGAGTCACACTGGATAGTGTCTACCCCAGATTTTCTCACACCACAGCACAATCAAATGACGGTGATCTTGGACACAGGAAACAGTCCCGCCCCTTTCACCCCCGAAGAATGGTTCTTCGAGCATGAAAGCAAAATCATCAGAATCACGGTGTCCAACAAATCCAACCCTCTCTGTTTCAAATGCAGACAGAGAGGGCACCTGGCAACAGACTCAAGCTGCCCCAAGGTCAGAGAGAATGCTAAGCCCAAGCCGCTCAAAACAGCTAACCTACAGGAGGTAGCGGAAAAGAAAGGATATTGGTACATCCCGAGTGCACAATACGCAGGATGGGTCTTTAATGACAATTTGGAGACCCCAGACTGGGTCTGGATGCTGGATAGCGATCCAATAACCCGACCAGACGTCTATCCGCCGTATGACAGCAGGTGGCAAACCCTGAAAGTGGAGAAGAAATCCGCCAAATGCTTCACCAGCGATCCTACAATAAATGTGGACACATTAAAGCAGGAAATTTGGGAGAAAGATCTACGCGCGGATCTGCAGTTAATTCAAGAGGTCACTGAAAAGAAATGGGTAGAAGCAGTCCGGCGGAATCAAGAACTGGAAAGAAACAAAGAAGACCCACAGAAACAAAGGACTTACACTAGAAGAACGCAGAAGGGGCAAACCAAAACAGGGCAGAGACAAGGGGAAAACATGGCTGGGACAGAGCAGGAAGAAGGGACGACCACCCCTCCGGGTGAAGTTAGTATGGACAGCCAGTTGCCTGCAGTGGGGGGGAAGAGAAAACATCGTGAAGGGACTTGTGACAAAGATGAAACAGCAGAGGAACAAGAGTGGGATGAGCCGGCATATTACCCGTGGTCCGAGCGACAGGAAAGTGAGATACTAAGCTTTATTCAGAAATTTGAGAAGGAACGACATGACAAATATGACCTGCAGCTGATCCTGCACAGGGAGGAACAAAGAAACAGACAAGCAGCAGCGGCAACCAACCCAACGCAAGCCATTCCTCTCACGGAGAATCCTTTCGCTCCCTTGGAGAGAGAGGCAGAATTGGCTGCTCTTCTGGCAGAAAAGTATAGTGCAGCAAAGGAGAATCAGGAGATGGAAATAGATGACGGAAACGGAAACGGCAATCCGGACAAGGAGAAGCCGCAGACTAGCGGATCCAAACTGCCCAAGTACAGGCTTACACTCACCCTGAACGAACAAAAGGAGCAACAGGGGCAAACAGAATCCAGCCAGGTAAATGACCACATAGCCTCATTGGGCATCCAAGAGGAAGCACTTTATGCGCAATGCGAAAGACTCTACGATCTGAACAGAGAAATGTTGCTGCGCACGGTGACAGTACAGGACCTCCACCTCAAAGCACACGCTGGATTCTGGGAAAGAGCGAGAAAGGAAGCAAGCACGCTCCTACCATCCCGGGCAGTGATTCCCATACAATTTGACCCAGAGAGAGAACGGTGGAATGTTGCAATTTGCAGCAACCTGACAATTCCCAGATTGCAAAAAGGACAAAAGAAGGAAGTGTTACTGAGCAAAATCTGTAAGGGAAAGGGAACCAGGATTATGGGATTAGTAGGAAAAGACCCATACGAAGGGGAGAACGGCCAAACAGACATGCTTGAAGCAGAGGATGGGAAGACCCCCAGTCCATATGATGCACGGCCAATCCTAGTATGCTGCGACCAAGAAACAGAACTCGCGGAGGGCTTTCAGTGGAGACCCTGGTGGTGGATGGCAGCCCTACCGGTCACAGTCGTGGGTAATGAAACAACCAGGTCCCAAAATGCAATAGCACTAGCCTCCTTGGTGAAGGATGGAGTGCTCAAAATGGGGGAAAACGAGTTGGTGTCCCTTCTCCACCTAACTTAAACTGACTCAAACAAGTCAAACACAATAACGAACTACATAAGCAATGAAGGACAGAAGGGGGGACCTGAAAGTCCAATCTTGGAATGTTAGAGGTTTGGCAACCATTTTTTCTAATTTAGAAAAATGGCACTGCCTCCTCAACACTACCGGTTGGAACAGTAGCAACCCCCCGGACGTGCTATGCATACAAGAAACTCACCTCACCAACTCGGAACAGCACAAGACAATTAAAGACGAGTTTGTCAGAAGACTAAGGAATTGTACGACGGAAGTGGTAGCGTACAGCCCCCAACAGGCATCAGCGGGGGTACTCATTCTCACCCATAGTAACTCAGAGGCGGCGCAATTCTTACGCGTCAACGCAGTAACAGTGGACCAGTCAAAAGGAAGGGGGGCCAAAATAGAGTTGTCGTATAGGGGTATATCAATCATAAACATATACGCCGAACTCCCCAGCGGAAAAAGTGGAATTTTTGGAAAAGTCAAGGGCCTAACCCAGCAACAAACACACACAATCATAGTGGGGGATTGGAATACAATCCAAAACCCACAATTAGACAGAATATCCTGGGCGGAAGAAAGCTCTCAAGACCCAGCCTCAGTATCCCTGGCACAACTTACGGTAGAAAACAATCTTAAGGACCATTACAGAATGCTTTATCCGGACAAAAAGGATTACAACTTGTATTAGGAAGACTACCCAAGGTAGAACTTCGTTCTCAAGAATAGATTTCTTCCTGGTTTCAGAGACGTTAGAGGGAGCGGTAATAGACTGCACAATAGGAAGGCTACCCCACTACACAAGCTTCGACCATAACCCAATAACCATCACGTTAGAATTAACCCTGGATAACACTCCAAGAAGGAGTTTTTTCAAACTAAATACTTCCTTACTCAATACAGACTCCTTCAAGCAGGGCATCCAAAATAAATGGAAGGAGATAACGCAAGGCTTCAAAGAAGGGGAAATTTGGACTGATCTTCCGGCAACGACTAGATCCCTAAGTAACTGGGCAAGCTGGTTCTCGAGGAACGAAGCTAGAAGGAGGAAGGCAAGACAAGAAAGTCTGGAGGCAATAGCTGAACTAGCCAAATTTAACCTCATAGCCAACCCAGGGGACATACTCTATGAACAGTTGTTGGACGAAGCTAGGTCAGAACTCAGACATTGGGCAGATTGGAGGAGGCAAGGCTTGGCCATTAGAGCAAAGGTAAAGGATTGGGAAAGCAACAAAGCTATGACGAAATATTTTTTCCAAAGGATTAAGGCAAACCGTAGGAACAATAGGATTCTCGGGCTAAGAGACTCCACAGGAACAATACAAACGGCACAGGAACCCATGCTAAAAGTAGCAGCAGATTTTTATCAAAACCTGTACACATCTAAAACCGGCCCAGGGGAAAACAGTAACATTCAGAGAGCTAGAGAAAAATTCCTGAAGCATTTGGATAAAAGTCTCAAGCAAGAGGCAATAGATTACCTAGACAAAGAAATAACCAAATCAGAACTCTATGAAGCCCTCAGGAGTATGCAACCGCACAAAACCCCGGGACTGGATGGTATGCCAAAGGAATTTTGGCATGCCAACTGGCACATTATGGGCGAGAAGGTTGCATCTTTCTTCCAAAAAGCTTTTGAGATAGGATCCCTTGGAGAAGAGGTCGGTACCGGGGTTGTAACCCTGCTTTATAAGAAAGGGGAAAGGGAGGACATAAGGAACTACAGGCCGATAACCCTCCTACCAGTAATTTATAAAATACTGGCAAAAACACTGGCCAATAGAATACGCAACGTCACGGACAAATGTTTTCATTTAGATCAAACAGGTTTCATTCCGGGAAGATACATCCTAGATAACGTGGTCTGCCTGAACGAAGCCACCAAAATAATTAAAGACAAAAAAGTGCAAGCGGCCATCTTATTCTTCGATTTCGAAAAGGCCTATGACCAGGTCAATTGGGACTTCCTACAACTAAGTATGGAAAAAATGGGAGTGGGGCYGAACTTCAGGAAATGGATAAGGGTACTTTATGGGGACGCAARAGGRATGGTTCAGGTYAATGGGCACTTGTCAKAAAAATACAGAATGACGAGATCCRTCAGGCAAGGAGACCCGCTAGCAGCTCCAATTTTCCYGTTCGTGATGGAAGCAATCGCAGCATTCTTACGAAAAGACCCCTCAATAGAAAGACTTTCAGCCAACCATGACGGAAGACCGTTAGATATCCCCACAGTAATGCTATTCGCTGATGATTTAACTGTCTTGATCAGGGCATCTGATTCGTCCTTTCTCGCGCTTACTAAAGCAATGCAGGCTTTCCAGCTAGCCTCGGAAATGAAGATAAACTGGAATAAAACAGTCGGCTGGTGGCTTGCCCCATCAGACCCTCCGCAGCAAACTCAAGAAACCCGGGGTCTACAATGGCTCGACACTCAGAGTCCGGTACGCTTTTTGGGCATCCAAGTTTCGGAGAGGGGTGTTAATGAAGAATCAGGTACCAGCCTTCTGGTTAAGATGTCCAACAAAATGATGGGATGGCAAAGAGCACACGTGTCTCTCATGGGAAGAGCTTTAGTGCTCAACGCCTCAATTTTATCAATGGGTTGGTACGTAGCATCTCTATGGAACCCATCTCCAGCCTTCTTTACCAATCTCAAAAGGAAAATAGGCGCTTATCTATGGACAGGCAAGGCTGATAAGGATAAGTACATCACCAAAGTATCATGGAAATACGTAATGAGGCCAAAAGCCCAAGGGGGCCTAGGCGTATTGAACACAGCGTCCCAATTCCAAGCACTGCAAATAAAATGGATAATCAAAGTTATCTTCAACAAAGAGCTTCCATGGCACAACATGGCGTTGCACCAAATCCGCAACCTTGTTCCTTTCAAAGTGGACTCCAACATAGAAGGATACCATTGGTTACTCGACCCAGCATGGACCCCTGCAAGAAAGGAAGGAAAAAGACAATTGGAGAATAAAGACCCGCCCAGCGAGCACTGGGCCACCCTGATAAAACACTGGAGAAGTTGTTTCCCGCAAAAAAATAGAACTCCACAATCTAGAGAAGAGGTTTTGAGACAACCTCTATTTGGTAATCCGCTATTGAAAGACCAAAATAACAATTTTTGGACATTGAACTCCAAGGGCAGGCAGTGGAGAAAATGGGTGGGTAAAGGAGTATGGAAAGTAGAACATCTGTGGAATGTAGAAGAGAACAGATGGTTTACAGCACAAGAGTTGAGAACCAAACTTAAAGGAATACACAACCTGAGAAACCAACCAGAAAATTTGCTCAACAACATTCCGCTGAAATGGGAGCTATTGCTGAAATCCGGAACCAAATGGTGCATAGGGGAATGGGCCACAAGGAGAGGTACAAGCATACCGCACGAGAGTTACAAGCTGATCAAAATGCTGGAAGTAGGGGAAGGAAAGGCAGAGTTCGAATCTTGGGAACTAACAGATACCCACAAAACTTGGGTAAAACCAGAGACAATATTAGAGCAAAGGGTAATAATGGAACTCTCAAACCTCAAAAAAGTTCGAGCTTGCACGCCCAAAAACAATCATAAAAGAAATTCACAGCCTGAACAGGAGCAGAAGAAGGTCTGGATCTATAGACCGGAACTAGCTATTGAAGAACTGGAAGTAGACCCAGCTGAATGGGGATGGTATGTCCCGRGCAGAAGCGGAAGAGCCAAAAAACTTATCCCTCTGCACAATTATGAGGTAAGWGCGGGATACAGACTATTGAACATCACCAAGGATCCTTCACCAGCAATTAATGATAGATGGAAGAAAAACGCAGGAGAAAACGCGGGCTGGACAGGTAGAATACCCTGGTCCAGGCTTGTCACTATAAGGCCGGCAAGAATCAGTAGCCTGCAATGGCTCATAATTTACTGGGCRGTACCGGTCAATCAATGGCTCAGCAAAAGAAGACGACAAGAGAATATCCAACCTCAATCAGCATGGTGTAGAGTGTGTAATGAAGGTAGTGAAGAGTCCTTGACTCATTGTTTTTTACTCTGCCAACGAGCCCAAGAACTATGGGAKARAACAAAAAAGGGATGGAATAAGGTAACAGGCCGCACTTTTCCTTCAGGAACAAATTACATACTGGCRGGAAGAACCGAGGACTGTGACCTGAAAGAAGAAGAAATCCCCTTGGCTGACCTATGGAGGAGATCGACCCTTTGGGTAATATGGAAAGCAAGGTGTAAGGGCACTCTGGACACCCAATTCCCAAGCATGGAGGAAAGATGGGCAGAAGTAAAATCCACGATACAAACGGAAATCAGAGCACGATGGGCGAAGGACCAAAAAGAACAACAGAGGCTAACACATCCAAAAAAATGCGAATCAAGGCAGAAGAGTTTTGAGGAAATCTGGTTCTATGAGAACAGACTGGTACAGATAGAGAAAGGAAGCCTACAATTCCAAGGCTGGCATTAACAGACAAGAAGAGTCATATTTCCGGACGAGAGACCCAACACTCTGAGATTTCCATCCTTAACTCCCCCCACCGAACAACACACCCAACTTCTCCTCTTGACTAACACCCCCAACCAGGTTCGAAAGACGGGTAAGGCCCAGATTGGACACATCGGGAAGTGGCAGTAAGGGTCATACGGGAAGAGAGTTGCTGAGGACCAAATTGCGGGACAATCTAAGAGGAAATCAGAATGATGATACAAGCCGAGACCCACTACAGATGGCGGAAGATCAAGTAAACCTCGGCGGAAGACAAGAAACAGCGAAAGATGAGAGACTGGAGTCGTACAACAATCGGTTGCCTAAACAGCAAGACTCCAGAGAAGATGGGAAGACTGCATACCATGGAAGGAGCGGCATAACTCAGCGCCAAAAAGGAGTTACCAACAGAGGTTAAAGACAGTCGCCCCATTCACTGCTCGATTATGGGATCACAGCACTTGCCGGAAAGACCGGCACATCTCATACTCAGGAAGGAGCCATCGACAACAGATAACTGTGGACGAGCATAGCTACAACCAGATCAGACTTACAAGGAAGCTTGTTAACTATAAACTGATACAGACATGGAATGAGGGCGTAGGCTTGGATGTACGGCACTAAAAGTCCAGAACAAGAGGAAAAGGCGGACCCATAGGGTAGCTGCAGCACGGGCTCTTAGGTTGAGGGTTTAGGGTTTTAAGGCTTTAGAAAGGTTTAAAAAAAGGGGGGTTAGACAAAAAGGGAAAAGAGAAATCATGTCTCAAGGGCAAGACAGACAGGTGGGGAGGATATAGGCCGACAGGGACAAAGGAAGCATGAGGAGCAGCAGCGGGGTTTAGGGTTTAAACTGAATTGGCAGCAGCCACAGCTTCTCAGTCTTTTCTTGCTATTCATGTTGTATCTGACAGGATCCATTAGCAGTCCTGAGAGGAAAGATGGAAGCAAGGCAAGCTGACAGTCAATCCTCCACGACGTTGGAGTAATCAATRCTGATCAGGGTTCCTTCKGCCAGACGGAAGGAAGYGTKAGGGTGTTCTATGATGTAATTATATTTCCTGACTTGCCGGTGGAAAAGGAACCGGACTGATGCTCCCCAGAATGGAAATGGAGCCAGGGCCATAAGGACCTGTTTTATTATTAAAAAAAAAAAAAAAAAAAAAAAAAAAAAAAAAAAAAGTTCCTTGCATAAACCACATCTGGCAAGAACAACCACCGACTGATGGGAGGAAGGGGAGCAAACTGGTGAGCAGCAAAGTTTTTGAACTTTTTTCCTTTTTTGAACTTTTTTCCTTTTTTTAAGTTTTTTAACTTTTTTTCCCTTTTTCTTTCTTTTTTTTTTCGCTTTTTCTTCCCTTCTTTTTTGAAGTTTTTTTTAAAACTTTTTTTGTTTTTTTTTTCCCGTTTGTCTGTGGGAGCAGCATAGGGGATAATAAGTAGATATGAACCTGTTTCCCGCACGACGGCCTCAGTCACGTTGCAATGGAAAAAGTTCCAGCTGTTCCACCTGAAAGAGGGGGTCATTCAGGAAAAGACAAATGTGGTTTGTACCAAATTAGGCTGGCAGGACGAGGAGTTGCGATAAATCATGAATAGAACAACATCTGTGGTTTGTACCAAATACGGTATTGAGGCTGACGGCCTCAATACCATACACACATTCATGGGCATCCCGTAGGTGCACGACACTTACCTGAGTGGCCTTGAGCTTCGAGATGAATAGAACTCACCCCCCTCTCATGTGATCCTCCTGACCCCTCTAACGCTATCCCTACACTAGTGTCCTATCTCCTAGGAGGGTCTGACTCCAACACCCAAGTGCAACACCGGATCCCCCGTCGATGCTGAAGAACAAAGTAGCAACTTGCAGTCCGTAGATGCTGAGTGGCCGCTGACCCTCAAGCTCGCCTACTTGAGGGCAGCAATTAAGTTTCCAAGTGCCTCCCTTGAATCAGATTCCAGGTGCGAGTGCCTCTCATTGTCGCCTCTCTCAAATTGCCGCATGAAGCCTCCTCGAAATGTCTCGCCACCCCAAGCTTACTCTCAAACAACCTGGTTAGGTTCTATGTCGACCCCACATGACCTAACCAGGTGGGGGCAGCTTCCCTCAACCACGCTGCCCCTCTTCCCTTCACAAACCAACCCTAAGCCTAAGTGTTGCCCTCAACCACTTAGGTTAGGGTTAGGACAGCAAATTCAACTCTCATCAGCAAGTAGAATCCGCTCTGATACCAATGTTATGATCCTGGCCAATTTCGAGATACACATCCATCAGAAAGCACAATGCCGCCCAATTGCAGAAAGGAATGAATGAACTTGAGAGGAGAGAGAGGATTAGAAGAAGAAGAAGAAGTAAGAAAGAAGAAGTAGATGATGTACACCAGCAAAGACAAGTGACAAGGCTCTTCTTCTTCGACCAATAACCTCCTCCTCCTTATCTCCCCCTTCTCTTATTCATACAAGAAATAATAATACAATGTTGAGTGGCTGATCCAGAATCAATGTCCGAGTTCCTCTTCTACTGCAGGTACCACTTGAGGTCCACCATAGCCATGGCCGCCTCTCCCTTCCTTCACCCTCATAGGCCGAGGCTATGGCGGACTACTAGGCGTTGCCCAGATGCCCAAAGGACAACCCAAAGCAGCGATGGCTGCCCTAGCTCAGGCCGCCATGCCGGACCCTGCCTCGAAGCTTCTTGGTGTGGCTCTCCCCGGTTGGGGACTCCCTGCTGCAGCGCCCACCAAGGTGATGAAGATGGCTGCCACCATAGCCAGGTAAGTACCCCTGGCGCTCCTCCCCTTCCTTCCTTCTTCCTCCCTCGTGTCCTTCTCCTTCCTCCCCAGCAGCGCTGCTCCAGCATAGCGCTGCTCCAGCCAGCGCTCCACCAGTGTGTCACCAAACTTGCACACCGAAAAAGAGGCCGGACTCTCCGCCCGGCCCGAAGATATAGCGGCCTGCTTTGCCTCTTGGGCGGTGACTGCCAGGCCGCTTGGCCTCCCAAGCAACCGGTACCTCCTCCTTTTTTGGAGGGAAACATCATTGCAGACTCTGATATTGCCCGTACAGGCCCTAGACTCAGACTGGTATCCGCCTGGACCTAGCCTACACTACTAGGCCTCTAAAAATGCCACTTTTGTCTTCTTCTGCTCGGCCTCCGGTACCTGCACATCTACCCCTTCCAGGTGCGGTACCGGCCTACCCGCTACTTGAGTGCTTTTCCCCGCTGCAACCCCTCAATGTCACGGCCACAGGTAAGTACC
>BFEA01000330.1:1621978-1634232 GCA_003427395.1 Chara braunii | reverse complement strand
TTAGTAGCAGGCGGGAAACTCAGCAAGGCATTCAGTCTATGAGCAAAACTCAGAAATCAGCTGTGTGTTTCAGTCCATGTTTGGACGGGTCATCACACCTGTGACTCTAGGGCTGCGATCCTAGATATGCGAGCAGACGACCCACCGACATTCGCAGAAACTCGGGAGCGCATTATTGACAGGTGTCTATTTTGATCACACACCATTCTCCGAGTTTCCCCTTTGTATGAGATAATAACTGCTTCAGCTAGCCTCCTCTCCAACTCCTCCTCAGAGTCCTCACTAAAGGGGAAACTTAGTCTGGAGGATGGCTCCAGTCAAAGGGGAAACTTGGATGCAGCACCATTCTGCCAGAAGGCGCTGCATCCAAATTTCCCCTTTGTCTGGAGGATGTTCCAGCACAGGGGTAGAAAGGTGGAGCACTGGGGTGATGGAGGAGCTCAGCGTGGGGAGGAAGACCTCCATGGCTATGGAGCAAGAGTTGTCGGAGGTAGGAGAAGGCCTATGCTAGAGCGGACAGGGGGAAAAGATCTTCCAGGCAGGCTATGGAGGTGAAGTAGAGGTAGATGAGGCGGAAGGAGGCAGGTGGAAACTTGACAAGGAGACCTACCTTTGGCTATGGTGGACCATCTTCATCTCCTTGGTTGGCGATGCATCAAGAAGGCCCGTGCTGCGATACCGGCTTGACATGGACTTAGTCTGGAGGATGGATATGGTGAAGTGAACACCAGTCATGCATTCAAACACACATGTTCAAATACACACAAAAGTAGCATACACAAGGCATACCACTCAAGACGACGACGAAGAAAAACCGAGCGTAGTATATGGTGGAAATAGAGTGCGTAGCAACCTCTCGAACAAAGAGGAAACTTGGAGAATGGTGTGCGATCAACAATAGAGGCATCTGGGAGAATGGGAGAATGGTGCTGCATCCAAGTTTCCCCTTTGTCTGGAGGATGTAGTATTCCACTCATCTAGTTCCAGTGGAGTTTGAACTCCGTTCTGTATTTCTCTCATCTGCTTCCAGTGGAGTTCGAGCTCAGGTCTGTAGACCACCTAGATAAGAGTCCCGAATAATATCATGACCCGTGCGACTGTAGGGCCTCTCTGAGTTACTGGAAAACCCCTACCTGGCCCCTGTCAAGTTCCCTCTCTACCCCTGTGCTGCCCTACTATTCCCGTTTGCCCTCCTACAGCTAAATTTCGGTACTGTCCCTGAATCTAGGCCTAGTATTGACTAACCTAGGCCTGCTTGAGATACAATACCACAGCATGGGAAACAGAGTTAGCGCATGGACACAGCCTTGGACTCCGCGCTTCAACACATTAGCACACGGGACAAATGCCCATCATCAGCACGATACACACTCAGAACACACAGCAGAACAGAGTCAACAGACAGATTCGGAAATCTCAGCAATTGGGTAAAAAATAGTAAAATACAACATTTTCGCAGAAAAGCGCAGATTTCTTGTACTGCACCTTGCATACTGAAGGATTGATGTGTGCTTCCCTAACCAAAAAAAAAAAAAAAATCCAACATTTCAAATAAATGTGGAGTCTCTTATGTGCAGTAACCCGCACTCTGCAGAGGCCGGGCTGTGTGACCACGCACTGCCCGGCCCAGCCCAGCGTCTGGCCAGTGAGACCCAGCGCTGGACTGGGGAAACTCAAAGGTCAAAGTCAACTGTCGGGTCGCAGGTACCGTACCCAAGTCCACGAACAGATGCACACATGTGTTGTATGCAGGTACCGGGCCAAGACATCGGACCAAGGGAGAAACAGTTGCAGACCGATCCAGGCCGTCGCCGCATCAAGATCTTGACGGCACAGGACCACTGCACCGGGGCATTGACCCCGAGTCAACACTACTTAAGGTCGACTCCTGGCCTTGACATTCATTCGTTCTGTCGCGAGTCAGGGCTGACTCTACTTTGACGCGACGCTGGCTTGAGAGATGCTGGCTACTTGCTGGCTGAGCGCTGGCGTTCTTCAGCGTCGACACGCTGCTTGCTTGCTGGCATGGTGGCTGGCTTGCTCCTGTCTACAAGGTGCTGACGTGGCAGCGCCACGTGTCGTTGCTGATGTGGCTGCTGCCACGTAGTATGATGGTGACGTGGCTGTGCCACGTGTCCATTCGCTGTTCAGACTTTCGTCGTCCGGAAGGAGATCAGGGACTGTGGGGATGAGATGACACGTACCTGTGTGAGGCGACATTGCTGCTCCGTTGATGAAGAGAGTGCTGGTGTGCCACGTGGCACTTTGAGGAACTCGGATCTGTTTCTGGAACAACATAGCTGGAGAGGGGGCGAATCTGTTTGGCCTGAAGAAGAAGTGGGCTTCTTCTTCTTCTTCTTCTACTTCCCCCCTCTCTATTTCTTGTCTATGTATGTGTATACTCGGTTACGGGAACAGATCTGTTCGACATTATTCATCAACAAGATTGGATTACTCGAGTTGCTTTGTCATTGAGCTACTGGACTTGTGCTGCACGAGCGCTGATGCTCGTGCGTCGTTGTGAACAGTATCTATATGTCCAATGTGTGTGTTATCTCGCCTGGGTTCATTACAGTTTGGTATCGGAGCAGAACTTCCGTAATTCGCGCCCGCACGTGCGCGCGCGCTGAAGAAGACATCTGACGACAACGTTGATGATCGTGACGATCGGGATCTTGATGATGATGTCGTAAATGATCAAGATCACGACCACGATCACAAACGTGATTATGCAGACGACGACGGAGATCATCACGGCGGAGAAAACGAGCGTGACAAAGATCATGATCACGTAGGTGATCTCGCCCCCAAAGAAGACTATCACAACGATCAAGATCACGACGACCATTGAAGACCCATGCGCGCGCCACTTGGCGCAAGGTAAGTGGGCCCGCATCTCAGAACGCGTTTCTAGACGGCTGAGAGTGTGCGCCGATTGAAGAACGCGCGTGGGGAAAATGACGCGCACCTGCCACCTGGACAGGTAAGTGGGGGTTTATAAACGCGATTGTCTAGACACGACACACTCATTCCCCTTGAAGAAGCTGTGTGCGTCGGTACAGAAGATGATGATGATGATGTTTTGAAGACAAAGACGATCTTGCTGACGTAGCAGAGTTGTATCACATTGGCAAGACCTTGAGCAGGGACCTTGATTGCTGACGTGGCAGGGGGGATACTGACTTGTTGTTGTTTCCCTGTTGACGCGGCTTGATTGAAGTTGTATCTGGGCGCCAGATTGGCTGACGTGGCACCCCCCTCTTGATTGATTGATCACTTGATGCTGACGTGGCAAGTGTTGTGTGCTTGTTGAGTTGGCATTACAGGGGTGTTGCGTGATTGGCACGTGTGTGCCTGGGTGGGAGGATCATTCTGAAAACAGAGGCGGTACAGCTAATTGAATAGCTGTAGTGCCAGCTGTTGCAACGGGGTGATTGTTGCTTTGATCAGGACTGACGCAGAGGATTATTGATGCTGACATATTGATTGCTGTTGATGTTGGCTTGCTTTCCCTGTGTCGTTTGTTTGTCCTGTGTTGGCATACTCACCTGTGTGTATCTGGTCACTGTGTCCGGATCGGTACCTGCAAAAGCACGTCATCACATTGAGTTAGATAAATAAGAACAGCGAAGAAAACGAAAAAGAAAAATAATTGAAAATATTCTGCAGTTATTTTTGCTGTCATTTGACCTTGCTGTAATCTACTGTTTGGAATTTGTGGGGCCGCGAAATTAATTATTGTTTATTTTTGTTTATTGTGCGGTAGATACCCCACACTAAAATGTCTCAGGAAGAGACTGTTCAGACCCCAGTTGAGGGCCAGAGTGTTGAGCAGCTCCCTGACCCTCGTACCAGGGCTCAGGTTGAGCAGAGACGACAACTGTTGTCCGGACGGCTCAACCTTCTGGCCACTGAACTGCACGATGCCGGTGCAGAGGCTGAGTCACATGTGAGGGCCCAGTTTGATCTGCGGAAAGCCCAGGCAGACCTGGATGCAGCTCAGACTGGCACCGACCTATTGAAGATACATGAGTTCATTATCCAGTGCAGTAAAGCACTGGATGCGCACATCTGTCAGCAGTTCGAAGACATAGCAAATGGCAGAAACGCCAAAAATGATGTGGTGGTCACGGAACAGACGACTGATGAGAACATCCGCCAATTGGAAGAAGCTCTTGAAAAAGAGAAAACGCGCAAGGCGAAAATGCTAAAGAAGAAAGAACAAGATGAACAGCAAGCAAAACGAGAACAAGTCAGACAGCATGTGGTAACTGTGTCAGGGGAAGAACAGGTTGTGGCACTGAACCAACTGGTTGAGTACCTTGCTCACTTGGAGACAAGGCTCGACCATTTTGAAGCAAAGTTGGAAGAATTGACCGTAGGATTGAAGAATGTGACTAACTTGGTCAAAGGAAAGGAAAAAGAGGTTCGAAAGGAACAACGTGTGAAGAAACTAATGGGTGATGCTATGAAAGATCTCAAGGTCGAAGTAAAGAAGGGGGAACCATCTGGGCTTCCTCCACCGACGCCACCATCAAGTCCACCATCCAGTCCTCACCCATCAGGAGGAAAGAAAGATAAAGAAGAGAAAACTGAGAAGCCAAAGAAGAAGGAAAAGGTAAAGATGAAATTGCCTTTCACATTCAGGAATAAGAAGGATGAAAACTTATTACTGTGGATTGCAGAAATACTGCAAGTACCAGGCTTAAATCTGCAGGATGATCAGGTCTTGTATATTTATGCCCGGGCCTTACCTGAACCTATAAGAGGACAGTTAGTGGTCGAGTCAAAGTCAGGTAAGTACAAGTACCGACAGTTTCGTGATTTGGCTCTCCAGAGAGAGCAAATGACTTCTCAAGTTAAACAGTCATATGCATCTGTGGTGAAATCTGGTGGTGCAGGTGCAGGTGCGAGATACGGTAAGCGGGTCCTTTGGCACCAAAAGCGTCAGGACCACATGCTTGTCGTCTTTGACAACGACACAGTGGAGAAGTTACCGCTAGAAGAAGAAGGAGTTCCTAACAGCAGTGAGTCCGGAAAGGGGGACGTCACTGCTGCCGTGGTCAACAAAGGAGGACCACGAGGTCCGTATCGAGGGAGGACACCACGCTCGTTTCCTGCGCACCCAGGTATCGCGGCATTTAAGCTGTGGGAGAAAATGGAGATTGACCAAAAGACCTCGCAGGATAGGATGGACAATGCGCAGTGTTTAAAGTGTGGAAAGGAGGGACACATCATTGCATGGTGTCCACTCATCCGACACCCAAAAGCGAGCCGCCAGTAGGAGTAGCATCTGCTCCTACTGAGTTGAAGAAGTCAGACGATGAGAAAGGTAAGGCGCCTACTAACCCTTTCACTTCTTCGACTCGCGTGGCAGAGGATGGTTGTCCTCCGGTCCATCATCCAGATCACCCTGAACATGTCTTATGTTCTATCTCTCTGGATGACTCCTTTGATGAGCTTGGTAACGAGTTGCTGGCACTACGAAGCTCATGGGCAAAGAAAGCAAAGTCTAAGAGTGAACTATTACTTGCGGATGTAGAGATCGCACACGAACGGACGGGTGCACTTTTAGACTCAGGATCTACACGGTCCTACATTTCTGAGAGAGCTATTCGCAAGCTTCATCTTGGAATGAAGGTAAAATGTTTAGCACGACCTATCACGTCTATTCTTGCTGATAAAAGCACGATCACTGTCTCTCATTATGTCGATCGTGTGAAATGTAAGTTCAGAACTAAAACTGGAAAGAAGATTGTGCATGAAGTATCNTGCTGATAAAAGCACGATCACTGTCTCTCATTATGTCGATCGTGTGAAATGTAAGTTCAGAACTAAAACTGGAAAGAAGATTGTGCATGAAGTATTTTTCCTAATTGAGAAGAACTTGCCTTTTGATATGATTCTGGGAATGGATTAGCACGAGGAAGCCAACCCAGAAATCAAGTTCAAGGAAAAGGAAGTACGCCTGAAAAACGCACAATCTGAACTCGAGGCCATCAAACTGTATCACAAGTTTGGATCTGACTCTACTCTGTCTTTCTGTTGTATGAGCTATCCAGCTTTTCGAGCGATGGTCAAGAAGAAGCAATTGGATCAGGAGGTAATGATGGTGTTGGTAAAGGAAGTTGGTGAGTCTTCGACACCTTACCCTCCATCGATACAAAAACTCTTAGATGAGTATAAAGATCTATCTCAGGAACCTACTGGGATCACTGAGCGTGCTATCAAGCACACTATCGAGATCATTCCTGGAAGTAAGACTCCCAAGGGCCCTATTTATCGAATGTCGTCTAGGGAACTTGAGGAATTGTGCAAGCAACTCCAGGAATTAACTGACAAAGGATGGATTCGCCTTATAGTTCCTCACCTTATGGAACGCCTGTCTTATTTGTGCCCAAAAAGGAAGGTGAGTTGCGTCTATGCATTGACTATAGAGGGTTGAACTCCGTCACTGTGAAAAACGTTGAACCCCTACCACGAATTGACGACTTGTTGGATCAGCTGCAGGGATGCAAGTACTTCAGCAAAATTGATCTGAAGTCGGGGTACCATCACATCGAGGTGGCGCCTGAAGATCAACACAAGACTGTTTTTCGAACCATGTATGGACACTACGAGTTTGTGGTCATGCCCTTTGGTTTGACGAATGCCCTTGCGACCTTCCAAAGGTCTATGAACGAATTGTTTCGACAGTGGTTGGATCAGTTTGTAATTGTATATCTCGATGACATCCTAGTCTACAGCAAAACGTTGGAGGATCACGAGAAATACTTGCGTCTTGTCTTGGGTAAGCTACGCGAAGGTAATTTTAAACTTAACCCAAAGAAGTCTGAGTTTGCAAAACCTGAAGTGCTCTACTTAGGGCATATAGTTAACGAAGAAGGACTCAGACCGGAAGCGAAGAAAATTTCAGCGATTAGAGACTGACCACAACCAAAGTCCGTCACTGAGTTGAGGTCTTTCCTTGGGTTAGCCAGTTACTATAGGAAGTTTGTTAGGAACTTCTCCTTAGTTGCTGCTCCCATGAGAAGACTCCTGAAGAAAGGAACCATATGGTTGTGGGACAAGGACTGTGAATCATCAATGAAGAAGTTAAAATATGCACTGACTCACTACCCTGTTCTGAAAATCGTTGACCCATCTATTCCCTTTATTGTGACCACTGACGCAAGTCAGTATGGAATTGGCGCAGTTCTACAGCAGGACGATGGTAAGGGTTACAGACCTGTCTGCCAGACTTCCAACTCAGAAGGTCGCCGAGTCCCCTTACGAAAGGGAATTGTATGCGCTTGTCTGTGCATTGAAATCCTAAAAACACTACTTGTTAGGGAGACACTTCACTGTCTACTCAGATCACTCAACACTGAAGTGGATAAAGACTCAACCAAAACTCTCTGACAAACTAGTACAATGGTCTGCTTTCCTCGACACCTTTGACTTTGAGTTGAAGACAATCAAAGGTAAGTCTAACGTTGTGGCAGATGCATTGTCTAGGAGAAGTGATTTCTTTGGAACCACTGTTTCTTACTTGGATATAGGAAATGATGTACAGGAACAGATCCGACAAGGCTATGCTAATGATCCTATCTGGAAACCCATCATTGACCTTGTCACTAAGGATCCTGCCCTGTTACCCAAGTATAAGATAACAAATGGATTGCTTTTCTTGATAGACGAAACTGAACAACGGTTGTGTATTCCTCATAAAGAAGAGATTAAAAGTCTGCTGATTAGGGAATGCCATGACTTTGCAGGACATTTTGGGTTCAAGAAAACTTATGCAGAAGTAAGAGAACGCTTCGATTGGAAAGGGCTAAAGGAAGATGTACTAACTTATGTGCGCACTTGTCTGGTATGTCAGAGAAACAAACCACCACATGAGAACCCTCTGGGTCTACTAAGGCCCTTACCGATTCCCAGCGAACCAGGTGAGTCTATCTCCATAGACTTCATGAGTTTCGTCAAGAGTCGAAATGGCAATAGTCAAGTGATGGTTGTAGTCGATCGTTTCTCGAAGTATGCAATGTTTATTCCTTTGCCTGCTGAAGCGAAAACTGAGCTTGTGATCCAGAAGTTTCAGATGCGATGGGTAACTGAGTATGGATTCCCATTGTCCATTGTATCTGACAGGGATGTGAGGTTCACAAGTATGTCATGGCAAAAGCTGATGGAGGCATACGGCACTCGTTTGACCATGTCGTCAGGACGCCATCCTGAAACGAATGGGCAAAGCGAGCAAATGAACCGCTTGTGCCAACAGCTCTTGCGCATGTAAGCCCGATTAGATTGATTGGGACGAGAACTTACCAAAAATAGTTAGTGCATACAACAGCAGCATCCACACTGCAACCGGACGCACTCCTAACGCACTACATAAAGGATGGAATTCGCGACGTCCCATTGATATATTAACCAGGGACCAATTTTTACAGCTACCGCTAGGAACCCGTGAATATGCAGTTCTGTTCCAGGAAGACATCCAGAAAGTTAAGGAGAACCTAAAGAAAGCACAAGAACAGATGATTAACCAGGCCAACAAACATCGAAGACCTGCTAACTTTCAAGTAGGTGACATGGTTTGGGTAAAGTCTAATGAGTTCTCCTTGGAAGAAGATGTTTCACAGAAATTGTTGCATGTCTACTTTGGGCCCTGGGAAGTTCTCAAAGTAATTGGAGATGCAGAGGGACCGTCCTACAAAATTGATATTCCCCCGCATCTCAAAACCTATCGTGTATTCCATGCCTCTAAGTTGCTACCGTATGTGGAGGGAGATGAGTTTCCTAGCAGGCCTTCTATGATTCCACCTTCGATGGACGAAAATTATGAAGTACATCGGATTGTAGACCATGGGTTCTTCTCCACCGGAAGGCGTGGACGACCGCAGAAGCAGTTCAAGGTAAGATTTAAGACTCAAAAACCATCCGAGGATCGGTGGTTCAGCAAACAACAGCTCCTTGAAACTGCTCCTGACATTGTCTCTGCATATGAGCGTGGGTTGAAAGATTAATTATTTCTGGGATGGAACTCGAAATTGGGTCGGCAGGAATGCAGTAACCCGCACATTGCAGAGGCCGGGTTGTGTGACCACGCACTGCCCGGCCAAGCCCAGCGTCTGGCGAGTGAGACCCAGCGCTGGACTGGGGAAATTCAAAGGTCAAAGTCAACTGTCGGGTCGCAGGTACCGTACCCAAGTCCACGAACAGATGCACACATGTGTTGTATGCAGGTACCGGGCCAAGACATCGGACCAAGGGAGAAACAGTTGCAGACCGATCCAGGCCGTCGCCGCATCAAGATCTTGACGGCACAGGACCACTGCACCGGGGCATTGACCCTGAGTCAACACTACTTAAGGTTGACTCCTAGCCTTGACATTCATTCGTTCTGTCGCGAGTCAGGGCTGACTCTACTTTGACGCGGCGCTGGCTTGAGAGATGCTGGCTACTTGCTGGCTGAGCGTTGGCGTTCTTCAGCGTCGACACGCTGCTTGCTTGCTGGCATGGTGGCTGGCTTGCTCCTGTCTACAAGGTGCTGACGTGGCAGCGCCACGTGTCGTTGCTGATGTGGCTGCTGCCACGTAGTATGATGGTGACGTGGCTGTGCCACGTGTCCATTCGYTGTTCAGACTTTCGTCGTCCGGAAGGAGATCAGGGACTGTGGGGATGAGATGGCACGTACCTGTGTGAGGCGACATTGCTGCTCTGTTGATGAAGAGAGTGCAGGTGTGCCACGTGGCACTTTGAGGAACTCGAATCTGTTTCTGGAACAACGTAGCTGGAGAGGGGGCGAATTTGTTTGGCCTGAAGAAGAAGTGGGCTTCTTCTTCTTCTTCTTCTACTTCCCCCCTCTCTATGTCTTGTCTATGTATGTGTATACTCGGTTACAGGAACAGATCTGTTCGACATTATTCATCAACAAGATTGGATTACTCGAGTTGCTTTGTCATTGAGCTACTGGACTTGTGTTGCACGAGCGCTGATGCTCGTGCGTCGTTGTGAACAGTATCTATATGTCCAATGTGTGTGTTATCCCGCCTGGGTTCATTACATATGTCACAGGGCATATTCTGAAAATCTCCGAAACAAGTGTGGATGCACGCATTTGCCCTGGCTGTCTGTATAGTGCGAATACAGATCAAGCTTGTGCTTGATTGTCCAAAAGCGGACATCTAGAGTTGTTCAGAGGTTACAAAATAGGTGGGCACATTTTTCCAGAACTTTTGCCTACATAGATAAGATCATTGCACTTGCTAATCTAAGGACACGTACCATTAAAAATTTGATCATTACACTTACTAATCTAAGGACTCGTACCCTTAAAAGTTTGATCATTACACTTACTAATCTAAGAACACGTACCATTAAAATTTTTGAAATCCTCTCCTGAATTTGTGCAAGGACTATGGGTCTTGCACTGCACACCCAACCCCGGTTTTGGCGAGCGATTCGTCACCGCACTCACGCACCTCACCTACCTGATATGAAATCCGAGCCTCGTCCTACCAGTCTGCCAACCCGTGCCTAGGCTGGAGCTACGAGTTGTTCACTTACCCGACCTACCTCCGAAAGTAAAGGAATTCAAGGAAAATGAGATATAGCGAAATGAGTCAAATGGCAAAACTCCAGAAAGTAATTTCACATTGAAAGCCAGAAAGCCCAACACTGTCCAGAAAGCAAAAATGCACTGATATTCCACCAACGGATAACCAAAGCACCGAATCTGAATGCGAATGAGAGCATAATGTCGCCACCACCAACATATGTATCCAGAGCCCCTCCTCCTACTTGGCGCTCAGCGCCCAGACTACTTCTACACAGCTACTAGCAGCCTACGACTTGACAATGCATCCCATTGACGTCAGCAGCAACAACTGCAGTGCATCTCTCTCTCTCTCTCTCTCTCTCTCTCTCTCTCTCTCTCTCTCTCTCTCTCTCTCTCTCTCTCTCTCGTCTTCCTTCCCATACACGAAGACCACCACCACCCGCTGACTTTGTCCAAGCCCCAGCCTGGTTATGGAGGCTGGGCTATGGCTCTGCCCTCAGCAGCGCCCGGCATCCTCTCGACGCCTGCGCGCTCCTGCACCTCGCACTAGCACAACAAGCAGCCTGTGAGTCTAAGCTCCAGCAGCGCGGCCGCCCGCAGGTGCCAGTGCCTGACCACTCCCCCTACGCCCTACCCTTTCCTATATGGAAAGAGGCGTGCGCTTGCCTTTGCTACGCCCATATGAGACCGAGTTTCCAATAGCTTCAGTCCCAGCCAAAGTGTTTGTGCCCAGGCCCAATTCAGAAAGTGGTCTGGGACCGAATTGGTTAGGCATGCCCAACCACCCAGGCACAAACGTGCAATGCTCCCTGCTTCTACCACGTTACTGGAAGAGCCCGGAAGGCTCACGAATATTTTGGATTCTCACGAGCAAGGCAGATTGTGACCGACTGGCACGTGGCAACTGTCCGACGCAGACCAAGATTCACAAAAATTGACGTGTTCAGGGCCCACTGAGATTCAGGGGGCCCGCCTTCACTCAGGGCGGGCACGCACCTGCTGCAGGGCTCTAAGCCGAGGCATAAACCCTCACACTCCCTCGTCCTTTACTTTGATAGTCCTCTGAGAAGTCGTTACACAGCAGGCTGCTTCCCTTTTAAATTTTGTTCATAGTTTGAGATCATTTGGGGAGCAGTCTTCATTAGCTCTTCTCTGATGAACCACCGATCTTCTTTAGGATCTGTATGATGTCTGAACCGCACTCGGTACTGCATCTGCGGTTTCGGAGGGCGTCCCCTGCCTGGAGGCTTGGGCACAGGCATCAGCTTGTGCTCAACAATGTCGTCGATGTCCAGAATTTCCCAAGGCCCAAAGTTTTATGGCATCAGTTTGCGTGAAATTCCCAACTCTTGGCCCAAATCAGATGATTTTACCCAGACTCTACCTGAAATGCAGACGGTCGTCTGTGTTTGTTCTTTGATGTCACCATGGCATCTCGTGCTTTCTTAATATGTTCTACGACATGCTGCAGCATCTGTTCGACTGTACAACAAACTCTAAGCTTCCAGGTGCTGCAGTTGGCTGATTTTCAGGTAACAGAAAGTCAAGAGCAGATCTGGGCTTCTGTTACATGCTGTACAGGCCCCAACCTGTTTCCCTACAGGGAAACTTCCAGGCTCTTGCCTGGAAGCTTCCTTCTGACAGGGCCTACAGGCCCCAGCCTGTTTCCCTACAGGGAAACTTCCAGGCTCTTGCCTGGAAGCTTCCT
>BFEA01000330.1:1601435-1611796 GCA_003427395.1 Chara braunii | reverse complement strand
TATGCACGAGATTCGATTGCTAACTTACAAGTAGCGCTAGTTCACAAATGGGAAAGACCAAAAAGAAAATGGTGAGTGTACCTTTCCACCTTATACCTGAAGATACACTCACCTTCTATATCATTTGATAGACTCAACGAAATTAGGACAGCAGTCAGCGAGAGGCCCATATATAAAGGACCTGGGGATAAGTACCACTGGCAGGGGCTTAAGAGTTGGTTTCCTGCCACCGATCTGAACATCTCACGGCCGCGCTGTGGCCACGTTGACAAGTAATCGAAAGGAAGACTAAACCCCCTCGAGATGGACTTAGCCCCTGAGCACCGTCAGGCCGTCGCCCATTTTTCTAATTTTAAAACAGAGAAAAAGACTGAGGGCCAGTGCTCACAGCCAGCTGGATGGAAGAGAGCTGACACACAGGCAGATGATAGACGGGATGCTGCTCGGAGATAAGACTTTTGTCGAGGGCATACTCGCATCGGGCGTTTCTCGACAGATTTCTGGACGCAATTGCGTCCACGCACATCCGCACGTGGCTGTAATTCCGGTCAGATACATCTTGTAAAGCCCTAGCCTAGTGTGACGATGCTCTTAATAAGGCATTAATTTCTGGATCGATGAAGGGTCATACTAATCTTCTCTGCATAGACGATGTGCGCGTTGCTGAGTACTGTACATGCGCCGCGTCCCAAAAAAATGCAAAGCCCTTCACAAGCATGTACTGAAAGCAGTTCCAGTTCGGCAAACTGTTTGCCGCCGTTCTTCTCTGTTCTGACTCTCACCCCAGTCAGCAGCTTAGCCGTTTGGTTGAGCGTGCAACTCCGATCACCCCGAGGTCGCGTGTTCGATTCTTGAGATCGGATCATGGACGACAAATGCAAAAAAAAAAAAAAAAAAAAAAAGCAATTCTTGATAGCGCAGTAACCGGCAGCGAGGAGACACATTGAATGGCGGCATGGACGAAAAATGCAATTCTTGCCAGCGCAATAACCGCCGGCAGTGAGGAGACACATTGAGTGGGTGGAGACACATTGAGTGGTGGCTGCATCGACAGGCCTGGGTGGTAGGGTCAGGTGTTCAGGTGTGAGTGTGACTGGGTACGCCGGGAGGCGGGAAACTGTGCCGGGGTGGGGTTAAGTACCAATCTTTGGCCAGCTTAGCCGTTTGGTTGAGCGGTCACCTCCCATGAGGGGGTCTCAATGAGGAGGTCGCGTGTTCTATTCTTGACATCGGATCATGGACGAAAATGCAACTCTTCTTCTTCTTCTTCTCAGACTGGTCGGAATGTTGGGTGGTGGTCCCGGAAGGCGGATCTGGGGAGAAGCCCCCTGAGGAGTGAGTGCCAGGAGCGCAGCCTGGCTCCAAAAAAACGCGTCGGGGAATTTGCGCGGGCGTTTTCAACTGAGAACTGTACATGCGGGCGGAGAAGTATTGAAATATCTTGTCGATGCGTGTGCGAGAAGCAGTCTATGGCCACTGTTTTTCACTATTCTTCTGCTGCTGCTGCTGCTTCTTTTAAAAAAAGAGAAAAACAAAAAGAGCAAAAGGCTTGAGATATCATCGTGAAACTGACCAACGCCCAACGCTAGGTTATTCATGAATTTCGTTCATCGTGTACCATCTGGACTCGAACACAGGTCACCAGTTTATGGATGTACCAACTGAGCTGAGTCCGGAGGTTGCTTTTTCTCTTTCTTGTTGCTGTTTTTCCCTCTTTTTTATTTTTATTTTCTTTTTTTCTTTCCAATTTTTCTCTGTTGTTCATCGAAGGACAGATGAAGCGCATACAGCAACGAACAGATACAGAGTTCCAAGTCCTCACCCTATCATGTCGCGAAGAAGAACAGAGTGCGCATATATCAACAGACAGATAAAGAGTTCGATTCCTCACCCCATGGCCGGCGTTCTCCCAAGTCCATTCTGCAGTGTAGATCGACGATACAATAGCGGCTTAGAAGACGGAGACCTCCCTCCCACCTGCGGGCCGTCATCTTTGCGTCTCCAGCTCCATTCCGCCTCGTCCCTCGGCCGTAGACCATCATGCACAAGTAGCCGCGATCCAGACACGTGTCGCACCCACGTAAACCACATTAACATCAGTGCCCCCAACACCCCCATCACGCCGCTTCTCGCCATTCTCTCTCTCTCTCTCTCTCTCTCTCTCTCTCTCTCTCTCTCTCTCTCTCTCTCTCTCTCTCTCTCTCTNTCTCTCTCTCTCTCTCTCTCTCTCTCTCTCTCTCTCTCTCTCTCTCTCTCTCTCTCTCTGTGTGTGTGTGTGTGTGTGTGTGTGTGTGTGTACACGCACACACAAACACACAAGCACCGCGCGCGTCGCTGTTTCGCGTAGTTACCAGCTTGCTTCGGGTTTGTCGTGTACAGATGTTCTCCACGCAAAGCGAGGAGCCCACACAGACGGAGCACGTAGCATAGAGTCGGGACGGGAGTCCGTCGGCAAGAAGAAAACGACAACGAAGAACGCGACAATTACAAGGAGCAGGAAGCTACAGCACAGGTGCCCGATCGCGCGCGATATTTTACAGGGTGGAAGAAGCTGCAGCACAGGTGCCCCTTCGTCGCGATAGGAGGTCAAGCACCGACCAGGCTCGCGACTGGAGGTCAAGCAGAGACCATCTACGTAACGAGGTACTCGTTTTCCCTTACTTCGTAGATTCGGTAAATTCATTGATCGCACACAGGGTATCGTGGACGAGGCCCTTCAACGCTCGCCTGTTCCCTTTCCGGCGACAAGAGTCGTATGTTATGTCCGAACAAATTTGCTACCCGTCCCCCTGTATGTATACATAGACAGGAGGTATGAGCATCATATTGGGCATCATAGAACTCTCGCCCCTGCTCTCTTGCGCTAACGATAGTCTATCGCACGGTCATCGCGCCCGCGGAAAGACACCCGCCCGTGGGGAGGCCACTTACCTGGATCCTCCATTCTGCGACCGTCGATAATAGAGATCAAAGCGCAGAAACGAAGAGTCTGGGAAAGTGGGACCTCGCCCTTCTTTTTCGCAAAGTCAAAAAGAAAGGGCGACTGCCTTTGGATATCATCATTGAACTGACACTTGATCTTAGCCAAAAGACCGATATTCGAACTCGGGCCCCAGGTAATTCAGAATAATTTTGCCCTGGCCTGTTTGTTTACATCTGGATTCAAACTAGGTTCTGTGGTTCAACATGTCACTGGTGTACCAACTGAGCTAGGCCCATCCGTGCACCCCCCTTTCTTACACTTTCCTGATCCCCGGCCGGGGTCCCACATGCAGCCTGTAGTTCCACTTTACAACAAGGTTCGAGACGAGTAGTGGGAAAACAAAAAAAAAGTGGGATGATGGGCGTGCCGCATCACTCACCAATGTGAAAAAGACAAACTATTACGTGGTGTGTAATTCTATCCGGAAGTACATGTATAGGTCTGTTCCAGATAAATTGAGAAAATGGTAGTCCGTAGATGATGCCAGATCGTACAGAAGTGAGTCGGGGAACTGGGCCGCAGGCCCGCACACCGCGGGAAAATCGAGGACGGGGGTGGACCGCTTCACCAAATCAAGGCGAGGGAAAAGGACTCGACCTCTTAAGGACCCGACCCTTGTGTGGCATGCGCGCAGGCTTGCGTTCGCGATGAATGCTACGAGCAATCGGGGCCTGGAAGGCGCAGGACGGGAGAGCACACAAGCTATCATTGCTGGTCAGGCGCCTGTGACTTATACTGTCACAGGTCAAAGCAGTGGGACCGGACGGGCCAGTGAGGTCGTGCTCCAGCCTGGGTAAGTTGTCACATCGAACCTGAATAACCGTAGATGTTGCATGGTTGCTTACCTGCCGTGGATGGACATTCCGCAGTTATTGTAGGCCTTAGATTTTGTAGATCTATGCTCTGCGTTTACAAAGTCTCAAATGACAATGCCTTGGCACCAAATCCCAGTCGTCGTTCTTGTTTCTTCCGTTGATGTAGGCCGACGTTGTTGTGTACTGAATCCGGTTCGTCTGTCCTGTGCGCAACTGGGTGCACGCTTGCTGGCATAATACCGTGTAGGTCTGTTCCATATAAATTGAGAAAATGGTAGTCCGTAGATGGTGCCAGATCGCACAGAAGTGAGTCAGGGAAGTGGGCCGCAGGCCCGCACACCTCCTGAACCGCCCAACTCCCTCCATTGTCCCGCAAGTGACGTCGCCGTCTCGCAGGGAATGGTGGAACAAATGCCTGAGCGATGGCGGCTGGAGGCAAAAGTGAAGCACTCCCGAGTTTGAAGGTGGATACGAGGCTGGACTTGAGTGGAGCAGCGCCTTGGTTGGCGGATATGGGGCTGGACAGCGATGGAGAGGTGGAATGCAGAAGCTTTTTCTTGCCTTGAATGAATGGTTGGAGTGTAACAACGTCGGAAGAGATTGTATGAGCTGCAATGATTTGGATGTCTTGTCTTTCGTCAACAGCCAGTGGCTCGTTGAGGTAGAAGGTCGGTGCCGAACGTCCGATGCTGAAGGCTTGCCGCTTGTGTCCCCGTCCACAGTTGATGCGGTTGTGAACTGCTTGAGTGCTTGCTTTCGATTGTTTGGGAGAAATGACGAAGGAGATTCATGCCAAAGTAGTAGAGTGGGATGCTGTGGTTGAGGAGTCAGCACGACCCTTAAGATGGTTGAAGTTGAAGAGAGTGCTTGAGCATATTAAGGCAAAGGTGAAGCTATTGAAAGGTTATCCGGAGACTCAGGCATACCGAGATGGAGGGGCGTTTCTATATTTGTGCAATTTTGTGGGAAAGTTGGCAGCGCTGTGGAGAGGGTTGAGGTTGCAATGTAAGGAAATTGACTTTGAGAAGAGGGTTGTGCGGCCGAGGTATACGAAGACCGATCGACATGGGGGAAGGTTTATGATAAGATTGCGTGACCCTCAAAGTGAGGAAGAGACTTTTTTAGGTTGGCTTCCGGAGTTGTTGAAAAGTTATGATCGGTTGGGGCAGGATATAAGGAGGGGTTACTCATTTCGGTCCATGTGGGGTGATGGTCCGGTGAGTGGAGGCGAATTTAATAAGGGCATAGAAAAGTGGTTTGAGGAGACAGGAGTTTATGAAGGGGAGCGTGGGCACAGTTTTTGTATAGGGGGAGTTCAGGCGGGAATAGAGGAGGGATGGAGTCCGGTGAGATGATGCGGCAGGGGACATGGAATAGTGTTGGAACATTTATGAGGTACGGATGGAAGAGGACAAGTGAAGGGAGTTTAGGTCGAAAAGAAGATTGTTGTGAGACCGAGGATTGAGGGGTTGAGGGTGCTGAAATGCACCCTAGGACTGGGGAGGTAGGAGAATTTGGACTCGGGGATGGTGAAACGATGGGTAATGTTGAGAGAGAGGATGCGGGGGTACCAGGAGGTGCGTTGTGAGGAAGGTAATATAAGGAGGTAAGAGGCAGAGCTTGCGATTGCTCAGGAGAGGGTTTGATGCAATAGTGTTGTGGGAAGGAAGATTCATATGTAGGGAAGAGAAGGTAGAAGGTTCCAGTCAAGTGAGAGTGCGAATCTCCACACAATGGCGGGACAAGGTGTGCTCATCCTTAACAAGTGGGTCGTAGTCGTATTTAGTATCCGTATGAATCCACAGCGGCTACCGGTGGATGTGATGTCGACTCCCACGATCACTCGCGAGAGTAGCATCGTATCACTAAACTAATGGAAATACAAAGTATACCCATGAAGCTCGCCGGGTCACCGCATCACGTTCGCCCGGATGCCTGCACGTGTCTCTGGGAAAACCTTCCCCGTCGTTGACTATGTCGATGAATCCATGCCACTGTGTTGGCGTGCCATCGAAGACCATCGATTGTCACTCCGCCTGTGCAATGAGTTCCTCCTCCGTTGTGTCTCGCACCAACAAGTACCTCTGAATAGTCAGATCTCGTCCGACTTTGTCCATCTATCACAAGGAAATCACCAAGTCGGTCCCTGATGAGTTCCAGAAGTTTGCGCTCCTCATCATCGAGTTGCGTCGGGACGAAAGTCTTGTTCCAAACCCAATTGAACCAATTAGCCTGGGCCCGCCAAGTATGCTCCAAGATTTGAAACAGATCATGCCGCTCATTAAAATGTAGGAGCAACTGGATCAGGAACCATCTTACCTTCGGAGCAATTTCCACGTTCGGACTGCTCTCTTGGTTGCATATAACTATTATACACGCAGTCTCATCCTTTATCGTTGGGGCAAGGTCAAATCTTATAATGTGTCGCAACCGTCTCCTTACGAAAATATTACTACGAGGGGGGTTTCTCAAATTGCCCCTCCAGAAACTAGGCACATCTCGTCCGGGGAAAGTCAAAGATGAGTCATAAATCAAACAACCCACCCTAGTCAAACTAACCTAGAATTCCCCCGACTGCAGTAATCATTCGGCCACCTCCTTGCGCATATCAAAATAGACTGTCATTGCCAGTTCGCGCGGCGTCTGTGAACGATCCACACGGCTTTCTGTGTTAGGGGTTAAGACCGATAGTCAAAACTTATCTTTCATCTCTGAGAAAAAATGTAAACTACTTTCCTCTTTGACCCACAAGGCTCACGCTTCTTGCGGCTCTGAACCTACCCACGATGCAACGCCTATGAGCGTCCGCGTTGAAGACTACTCCTTTAATGGGTTGAAGCTTCAAGTGTCTCCAGTTTTTTCTTTTCCAATAGTTATACCTAAGGTGGCTATTCAGAATGACACTAATTCAGCCTCACGTCGCCCAGGACTCGAGGAGGACCGACCCATTCTGCACCTTCACTCACCCAAACGATTTAGGAAGTGCTCTGAGGATACTTTTTTCGCTCGCCCGAGCCAGAAAACTCGGATCTCAAAGGTTGGGCCGCCACCTCCGAATCGGCAAAGTACTACCCCCGAGGAATCGGGTTCACTCCAAATCGATAACAGGGCTGACTCTGAAACCATATGAGGACCCATCTTAGATGCTTCCTAGAGTGAGGGTCAATCGGACCCAAAGCGGAATTGTCTGTCTCGTCCTCTCGTACGATATTGGGAGCTTAGATGAAAAAGGAAGAGGAATTAACAGGGTGTCAGAAAGAAGATGGGCATTTGGGATAGAGCGGGTTGCCTTAGGAAAATGGCTACATTCATTGTCGTTCACCACCTTCTTTTATTGTTTTTTTTTTTTTTTTTACTTCTTCTATCTCGTCCCCTTTTCATTTTTTTAAATTTACAACGCGATACATTAAGTGAAGTTCAAGAAGAGAAAAATAAAAGTAGTAAAAACTCGTACAAACCATTCATTGTCCCTTTTTTTTTTTCTCCAAACATGCATTTCTTTTTCCACATACTTGCACACACCATAATCATCTCAATTCTAAGGAAAAGAAAAGAAAAAGAAACAATTTTCCACAAACAGTCAGGGTTCCACCTTTCTCTCATTACCACGGTCACTCACACACCATAACTATCAATTCCCTTTTTCTTTTCAAGCGCCCAAAGCAAAAGTGAAGGGTCATACAAAGTGTGGGTGCAAACGGGGTGAAGGGGAAAGAATGGACCTAAGTCCTCCACTAACCTTACGTAAGTGAAGTTCAAAAAATCTTTACCACTCACTTGTTGTGATCCAAAAAAAATGTCACCTTCCTCCTACGTCTATGGCCTTCGAGTCCACACCAACGACCACCAGCCAATACCAACTTGTGTCGCAATTCTTATTGCAACAACAAGTTTTCAACACCAAGCCGCACGACAAGTCACACCTTATTGCAGCTATGGCTGATGATGCCGCAAGTACCTAGCTACCAAGATTATGGTTATGGTTGTCGACGCCTTTGCCAACCTTCACCTAACCACCCCTTGCCGTACTTCAGTTTGGGCGTCAATAGTCCCTCTTTTCTTTTTCTCTCAAATTTAACACACCTGTTTTTTTTTTCCAAATAGTACACATTTGTGTACTCCTCCCTTCCCCTCACTCTCTCCCACTTGTTTATTGACGACTTACACATCCTCCATAACTACCTTCTTCACCACCTCCACATACCCTGCCGATCATTCAAAATTTTGGCAACACCTTCCCTTTTCACTCCAACATGTTGGGCAGGATCTCCTCTCTTCACTCCAACATGCAGCCCACCATGTAGTTGGGCAGCATCTCCGCTCTTCACTCCAACATGCAGCCCACCATGGAGTTGGGCAGCATCTCTGCTCTTCACTCCAACATGCAGCCCACCATGGAGTTGGGCAACATCCCCCCTCTTCACTCCAACATGCACCTCCCTCTATTCCAACAGCACCTCCTCTCCACTAAGCTTGCAGACCGCCATCTTCCTCCTCACTCTCCAAGAGTCTTTCCCCTCACTTCTGCAACAACCTTTCCGCTCAGCAGATGCAGCATTGCCTTTTAAATATGTAGCATCATTGCCTCACAACTTCGAGGTAGTTACGGGCAATGCCTGCTTTTATAGTTGTGAGAAGTGGTGGTAGCAACCTGCACCCTCAGCTAAAATTCGAGGTCGGGCTAGGCCCTTTTTGATCGCCAAGTGAGATCAAGGGCACCTACCAGCCCTACATAACCCAGAAGGCCAGGTCCATCCATTAGAAAAAGGACCTAGCTCTTTTTTTGAGGTAAATACACCAAGGGAAGGTTGTATCTAAACTCTCCTTTGTTGTTCTGTTATTGTCGAGGCCCAATCTCAGCAATGCACCTTCACCTAAGCTTGACCACATTCAGCGTCAGTTCCCTAGTTGGTTTGCTGCACAAGGTGCAACGAACCACTTGAGAACGTGACCTTGTCAGTGGTCAGGTGCACTCCAAAAAACAAAGGAAACAAACATTTCTCTTTTTCTTTCCTTTTTTTTTTTTTTTCCTCAGACCCTGCCTCAGGCAAGGCAACTCGTAGCTTTCAAGCAATGAGCCTTGGGTTCAAATCCCAAGACCGACAACCATCTTTTTCCCTCTACTGCTTTTCAACAGCCTCATTTTCCGCCAGCAAGGAAAAAAACAAGATGAGGGGCGGGGGGGAATAAACAAAAGAAAAAGAAAAAAAAACTCGTTTTTAGCCCCCCTTCAAGTCCTGCCAATAGCAGAGTACAGTTGTGGTGCCCCAAGGCACCACGTCTGGTAATGCACAAACCTGGTGGTAGAGAAGGAGTATGACCGAACACGACCAAGTCATGACCGATACCTCATACCAAATACATAATCGCTATAGGCGGCAATAAATTTGTAAGAAGCAGCTCGAAGAAATCTCTAAAAAAAAGGAGTTACAACACCGTGAATAGCACGGTCATGGTTGTCGAGGCAACCATACCTGATATGTCAACTCCATCTTCGCCGCCAAAAAACGTGAAGAGTCGAAAGAACGGAGCAAATTGACGATCCCCTACTATTAGTAAGCGGTCTCATCAAAGATGCTCGAAAAATTACTCATCGCTATATATATCATTGTTTATCCTCACCATTAGGGACTAATCCCGATTCTCCTACTCAATGTCAGGTCCCATTCAATTCCTACCGGTTCCATACTTTCCAGAAAGTTCCCAACCTCAACACTTATCTCTCTGTCATTTCGCAAACAACCCATCCCGCCTACCGACTTATTATCGGCCTATAACGGTCTAGTCGATAGATCGAAATCCAAATACCCTTTAAATTTGAGACCCAGGTACCCGTCCAGTCAACAGATCAAACCTTACCCTTACTCAAGTTCACAGATCGAAACCCAACTTTACCACCCTCCAAGCCTTTGCGCCCATCCCTCCCACGAAAGGACTCTCTTCAGCACAAACTTCCAAAGACACTTACTAAATATCCAGCTTGGGTAACCTTTCTGATGAGGCTCTTATTGTTTCTCAATCCTCAAACGAACATGTGCTCGCAGATTGCGCATATAATGCATGTCAATGGGGGACTACTGCTCTTTCCCATTGGAATCCCTACATGTTGCTGAACCAGACGATCTGAAACAACAATATAGGTGAAGCTTGGCCCAAAGTTTACCATCGACTTAATCGTGTCAAAGTCAACTTCAAGCCATCCCTCATCACCCAATTTCTTCGCAAATGTCACCCCCTTTCCTCTGCATTTCACACTTATACTCGTTTTCCTTGCCCTCTGTACCAGTTCAATAGTCAGTCCACCGCATCCCGGATCGAGTAATGAAGTAATTGGCTAAACATTTCCTTGATATCAAAGGCTGCTCCTATCAGTTTTCCCTGCCCTTTTCCTTTAAAACAGTCATTTTGTCAAAACGGACATATTATATTTTCTGAACGAAATCAAAACTGACTTTTTTTGCCAAAATCCGGTCGGAATTTTTGCTCCTGGGGGTCCGGCGTTCCCAAAACGCCGGACCCCCTATACGTATCTGGTCTATGGTTGAAACCAAACTAAAAAAAAA
>BFEA01000330.1:1580155-1601282 GCA_003427395.1 Chara braunii | reverse complement strand
GAACGCCGGACCCCCAGGAGCAAAAAATTCCGACCGGATTTTGGCAAAAAAAGTTAGTTTTGATTTCGTTCAAAAAATATAATATGTCCGTTTTGACGAAATGGTTGTTTTAACACACTGATTAATCCCTTCTACCTGTCTTTCAGTCCATTCGTTGGCTTCATATTGAAGTGTTAGGACTTCGGGAAAACAAACAGTAAGTGATTCAAGGCTCTCGCAATTCTTCTCCCTGTTGTACGTAATGGTTCCATAAAAGACGGACTAATCGGTCGAAATCTACTAACATCCTTATTTTTTGGAATTACGTACGCTCGCCCCAATTTTTCGTTCCTATCCCATTTCCTAAGAGTCATGTGCAGACCCAGCAGCTTAAATTTTGCCTCGCACACAAATAAAATTTCCGCTTATGTATCCCAAACTGCTGAAAAACTCTCATTTTCCCAGAACATCTCCTCCATTGCCTTTGCATACACCCGAGGGCACATAATAGCAGTTTCGACTGAATTCCGATTTACTTCTGAACACACAATGCCCGTGCACACTTCCTTGACTTTTTGCATTTCATACTCATGCTCATTACCCTTAGACATCTTAGGAGTAACACACTCATGAACCTCTGGCAGGCTAATCACAATATCCAAGCCTAAATTACTCAAGTTGCCATTCAGTTCCTGCATGACCATTCGTTATCGGACTGATCTCACTCGAAGCGGAATATTCCGCGCATTTTTTACAAAATTTGGGACGTTCTTTAAATCACTTAGCTAACATTGTACGCGACCCTCCGCCCGAGGGAAGGCGCTACCTGCAAAAGAGTAAATTTCCACCAGTTGCTGAGAAACCTGTCAGTGGTTATGTAAGACTTCCCCAATCATGCGGTTTTTCTTCCCCGATCACGCGGTTAAATCAAGAACCTTTGACACGTAAACGTGACCGATGATACTGGTAAGGCTTCACGAATCTTTTGAACCACCAGTCTTCGAATGGCACATGTCGGCAGTGCATGATCATACATTACTCCCAAACAAAATTGTTTCCTAATATTAAGTTTATACTTGTGCCAAATAATTCCTGCCAAAACATCTTTCAAAGATGTTCGAGTCCCTGGCGAGATTCACTGTTGACATAAGTTGCACCAATCTATCGAAACCGTATTTATATAATTTTTTTTTACGCCAAAGGTTCCGAAGGACTTGGTGCAATTCCCTTTTCAAAGCTGCCTTATCATTTGACAACACTCGTCCTTCTAATTTCTCGATCTCAAAGTCACCCCCTAGCTCGAGCTCTTTCCTAAAATCTTTGATATGCTTGCTAACACCCATATATTTAATCCTACGACAACCGATTTCTTTGACGCCACATCCCACGCTTGCCCCAGATTGCCCCGCCCTCTGATACGAAGTGCTTACTGCTTTTCCACGCCGATCTACATACTTCAACAAGTTTCATAATTCTCAACTTGTTCGTAGCAAAAATCAGTGGTTGTTCAACCTTAGATTTCAACAAACAACCTTTTTTCTTTCTTTCCGACCTTTCCGACTCTCCGTCCTCCCCTTCTTCTCAACTCCTTTCGAGTTAAAGCACGGTGACCATCTTCTTTCTCAACCGTTTTCAAATCTTTAGCCAGGACAAAAGCCAGAAGTAAGGTTACGTTGTCGGTGAGAATACCCTTACAAAGGTATCCGCCCTGGTTTTTGCAAGCGACAGAAATACCCTGGTTTTTGCAAGCGACAAAAATAGGTTTGGTTTAAAGTTTAAGTATTTCGTGCGAGACGCGGTTGTGTCTATGGTTTACGTTGACTAAGTGGCTGACTAGAGTAGAGAGTGTGTGGGCGCGCAGATTTAAGGCGCGCGTGATCTCTCTAATTATTGATGGTGGCGAAGTCGACGTAGTCACCAGCCAGATTTTTATTTCTGATTGAACTAGGATTAAAAGGATTATACATCTGGATTGACGCGTTTGCTTGTGACTTATGCGTACGTGCGGAGGACGGCATTGACAACAACGTAATTTTGAGGACGTTCCGGTAGAACTACGTGTTGCGCAGAGTCCGCTTATTTAGGTGTTCGTAAAAACTAGACCCAGACTTGGGTTTAGCACTATTGGTTACAACGTCGGACTTCTATTTAAGAGATTCAGGGATCGAGATCAAGCGGTAACGACGCAGGAATATCATAATAATGCGGAAGGTGCAGCGGGGCTATCCTCCTTGGTTTTGCAGTCCACGGCGTTGGAACGGTGATAGCGGTTTCTTTCCCTCGTTCATCATACACTGACGGTTAAAAAGGTTCTAAATATTTTATTATTTTAACATCATATTATGATTATTTTTAGGCTACGGCGTTCCTTGACTCGGACAGGACGCCAAATTTAAAGGTCGTCACGACGGTCGAGGACCTTGAGCGCGCGCCTCCTTCAGAACCCTTCCTGCCTGATTCGGGATACTGTCGAAATTTCTCTATCCAGCCCGTCTCGAAACACAAACTGAGGAGTTCAATGCATATGCGAGCCGGTGGGTGTTCGACTCACGAAGCCAAAGGAGGCTAGTGTGACAGGAGTCCTTGGTGAACGGGCTGACCACCACCCACTATCTACCGCGAGAGGTCTGTGTGGGAGCCCGTTGCAACAACTATTCACATGAGGAACCTTCCACACTGACTTCTAAGTTTTCATTTGAATAATTGTTACTACTGTTAAGGTTTGCATCGGGGGTCGGTTCACTTGGGATCATGCTACCGGCCTGCAGCAGGCCCACGCCCTCGGCTCCGTGATCGTTGTCTGAGTGAGGGCATGCTTGTTGGGAACCCAAAGGAAGGGGTGGTAAGCATTGTCTTACGGAAGTGGGTCAGACGAGACTCCGGTGGGAGCTCGTGCCGCGGCTGACGAGCGGAATTGCTCATCGGATTTGGGTTACAGGGACGAAAGACTAAGCGAACCTATTACTAGTCGGATCCTCCAAAGTCCTCTCAGGGCCGCTATTACTGTTGAGGAAGCCATGCTGCGTCGACCGATGTGGAAGAGAGGTGAGTGACTCGGGTTATCGGGCAAGTAGGACCGGGCCACAATGCTTGTTGGGCTTTGAGCTAGCGCCCGCAGGGCAGTGCGAGGCAGCATAGCGACGGGCGCCAAGGTGATGAAGCAGGGCAACAAAGAGGGAGGGATGAATCTGGCGGGGTTTCTTGGCCAGGTACATCCGCTATCAGAGATGTCGAGGAGCTAGGCAGGGCGCATCAAAGGAAGAAGTAGCACACGTCATTGACAACCCAAACGGGCGCAAGGAGATGGTAGGTGGGGGTTTTCGAGGCTGACGACCCCATTTCTGAGCTCGGTTTTAGCAAAGAGTTAGTAGGTGAGGAGTTAGAAAGAAAAGGAGTTGCGCGGTGGCGATGGCGGTGTGTCAGAGGGAGAAGAAGGGAAAGTAGAAATATCTCGCACGATTCCTTACGGAATCAAGCGGGGAAAGGTACGAAATGGGGGTTTCTTAACAGGGCGAGTTTAGCGGAAGTGTTAAATTGGTCGATAGACCGGTGAGTTTGGTGCTGTGAAGAGGATGAACTAAGCCGAAGAGTTGGGAAACAGGATATGGTCGGGGTGGAAGTCGTCTACCTTTGTTAGTTCCTAACGGGACGAGGCAGGGGAAGTAGAAAAGTAGGGGTTCTGGTATGAGGGGAATCCGAAGCCGATGTTAGGTTTGGGAGTCAGGGAGCGGCTTTGACGGTACACAATTGAGAGTCATGCAATCCGCCATAAGAAGCATCAGGAGGGCAATGTATCTTTTTGAGTAGTAGCGATAGATTCATTCGATTTCGCTTATTCCATGGAGGGAAGTAGCGGGGAGCGAGCCAAGGGGTTGGAGGCTTGCTTGTTGGTCGACGGGTTCAAGCAGGAGCACGTGCCCGAAAAGTGATGTATATTCCCATGTTTCGACGGTAGATTCGCTCGGTTTTGCTTTTTCGAGTGATGGATATAGTGGGAGGTCAGTTGTAGGGTCAGATACTTACCTATCTGGTCGATGAGTTGCCCATCCTATCGATAGGAAACAAAAAAAAAACTCTCTCCGACCCCTCTGGGCACTTGGTTCGATAGCCGTGTGTATTCATGGCGGAGGATTCACTCTCGTGCAGGTAGAAGTATTGCGCAGTAAGAAGAAGATCGTTGCTTCCGAATCCGTTATCACTACCCCTATAGGAGATATTGTCGACGGACGAGTGGCCAACATGTACTTGCAGTTAGTGAACTTGGTTGGAATCCTAGCTAAGTGCGCCACGACAAGAAAAAGTGCAGGAGCGGAGGAAGTGGAGGACGATGGCTGAAAAAGGGTGGAAGAGTTAGTAAGAAGATCGATGAGAAGATGAGGAGGACTACTAGAGAGGAGAGTGTAGAAGCAAGAGAGATCAAGTGGGGGAGAGCGATACGTACCTGATCAACTCGCGGGGTTTGCTGCTACTTGCCAAGCAGCTAGTTGCTGAAGCTATTGCTCACTAAGTTACTACTCGCGCGACTGTGTGAGCTGACAATGAGAACTATTGTTCGCTGCATACCGCAGTGCCTTACTGCAGCAACCGCGGTGTTTATTACGGATGCCCCATATAGTTGGCTTGGTCGAGTTTTCTCGGGGCATTCTGCCTCGCCTCTTGATTACTAAGCTGCTCCAGGACTGTTATGCGTATTGTTGAACATTATAGTGCACACATTGTTGTGTGCACTACCGAGTTGTGCCGCTGGGACTACATACCTATCTGTTGGCTAGTGTGCTGTTCACTTTGCCGTTTGAAGTGATATGACCTTGGTCGTAAGTAACGTGCTTGCCAAGAATTGGGGAGGACTGCATGGCCGGTATCTGCGCATGCTCCGCCCGTTGCACGACCAGTTAGACCGTGCTTTGCTCCATTACGGAAGGGGGGAAGGCTGTGTTTTTTTATCTACGGCTCGTGTCTTGAGCGGTGGCCAAGGCATTCCGAACGATGAGCATTGAGAAGGGAATGAGGTTGTTGACGGCGGTCGTTGCTACGAATTGGAGAGAGTTGTCAGAGAGTCAACAATTGGCGGTTTGACTTTTAATTGACCAAGCTGTTACACAGTTTTTTTACCATTGCGGGTCCCTCAGACGCATGAAGATTGCAAGGCCATCTCTTGGGAGTTGAGTTTGTACCTCTTCTGTATCTCGAGCGTCTTAAACCTCTCCTTCTGCCCTTCTTAATCTAAGTCTAGTCCTGGTTACGAGAGGAAGGCGGAAGGCGGGCTTGCAACCCGTAGGACCGCAACAAGACTCTGTGGGGAGTCAGCCCACCGATTGCGGGAACTCTGTCAGAACTCAGGAGGAGTTTTGGAGGCAGGGAACTAAGAGGTAACATTTTTTCTCCTTTATAAACCCAGTTATAACCCCTACTATACGTCTTGCTATGATTGACTGAGTATATTGCCTGCATCCCTACTTTGACTTTCAGTTTGACTTTCAGGACAAACCAGACTTAATTTAAGGAATGATTGTGTAAGTTGCAGCTTCAGTTTTGTTGGTTTGACTAAAAGCAGATTGTGGGGTTGCATTTGGGGGAAGGCAGTATTGCTTGTTTGACCGGGTCAACCAAAGGCTGGGAGAATGTCAATAAGATTGGAGGGCCCAGTGCTATGTTGATTTTTCGATTGCCTGAAGGACCAAACATGCTCCCATAAGATTGGGTGGTCTAGTTGCTTTGATTTGTGAGGGCTGCATGTGTTCGACTTTCAGGGACCAAGCATTTTTCCATAAGATTGGATGACTGGGTTGCCTTGCTTCTTTAGGTTGTTTTTATGTTTTATTAGTTCTGAAGGAGAGTTGGGCACGTTCCATAAGATAGGATGACCCTGACTCTCTCTTATTTTATTTTAAGGAGGAAATTCAGGCAAAGGACTGGACAAGTTCTCATAAGATTTGGTGGTCTGGTCTAGAGCCGCGCACAAGCTGGAACCAAAAAAGTTAAAAATTGTTTATATGTTATACTACTTACTTATGAACAGACTAGTCATACATTTTTTCATAAGATTGGATGGTCTAACTATAACTTATTACCAACTAAAGAAAGTATAAATTGAGAATAAAAGTTATGGTAAGAAGGGACAGGTTAAATCTTGATCTAAGATGACCGGTTCAGCCATATGTTGCCTTAAAAGACAAAGTGCAGACAATTATATATAACTTGGATACCTAAATAGTCCAAGGCGACTAGGCTGGCTAACCTAGTTATATGCCCAAAAAATAGACCGTAACAGCATTGTCAAAAAAAAAAAAAAAAAAAAAAGGAATAACGGAAAATCAGACAAGTAGCACCACCTATGGATGAGATTTGAAAAGCGAAAAAAAAAACACAAGGCTGCAAGACCAACAGAAAGCGCTTCACTTTTGCGAAACTCGTGGTCATTAAAGGAAAAACTCTCGCTAGAGAATGAAAACCAGACACGGTGAGCACCTCGGAACGTGTATGCGTAGGTGTAATTCGGAAAGATGATCGCTTTCTGCGCATCAAACCCATCTCACGGAGATTAGCGGAATGCGACGTTGAAGTATGGACAATGTTGTACAACGCCGTTATCGATTCAAGAGCAGTTGTGTTGGCCATATCGTTTTGACTGGTCGGATGGGCGGGGAGGAAAAAAATATAATCGCAATCTCCAAGGGTGACCACCTCATTTCGGTCGACGAAGGAAGAATCAAGGCAGTAGGACGGATGACGAACGTTCACGTCCTTGGGGATGTGATAGCCCTTAACGTGACCTCGTACGACGTGCTGATTGGATTGCTTGCCCTCAATGCGTTTCAATTTACTCCAGATTAAGAATGACGGATAGTAGTCCACTGGTCCTTAAAAACATAGGAGGAAAATCGTACAACGTTCCAATTCGCCTCACCCTCCGGATGGTCTCCAATGATAAACCCCGAGATATTTCCGCAGACAGTGCGAGATGCATTCGGACGATCTTGTTGAATAATTTGACAGGCGAATCCAACCAAGCGGAGGATGAAAACGATGGATTCACTGCCTTACTTCACACTGATTTTTATAGTGAAAAAGATCACGACATATCTAAGACCGTTGATGAGTTGATGCGCAAGATATTGTGTTACCCGATCAACCAAAAGACAACTAAGACGTTTGTGTTAACGGAAACCAATATGATGTCAGAAAGGTTTTAGCACACACATATGTTAATTCAAGGGGAGCCACTCGTGCAAATGTCAAGGTTGCCAGACTCTTTGGAACCCCCTTGAACTTTATACAACGATTCGAGCCCCTTGTTGCTGCCCCTTCTGGACAAAAACTATTTTTGTGACGTTACGAAACTTCCTCCTCGATTACTACTCACAAGAGGGAAAGAAGTGCACATGCTTCATCGAGGCATCAAAGCACAAACTCTCGAACCCCCTGAGCAGTTTGACGCCTCCCCATTCGAAATCGAGATTAAAATCACTGAAAAAGTAGTGGACCTTCAACACGAGGAAGATAGGATTACCCCAAAGAAGACGTGCCAATCACATAAGCTGATGCTCAAATGATAACCACTATGTTCTCCTGGTGATTGAACAATTTGTTCATTTCATATCCCCCACCCAGAAGTGTGACACCGACCCGCACGAAGCAGATGAAAGTCATAATCAACGGACAACCCTACGCATTACACGTGCCAGAGTATCTACCCAACGACATTCACCTTACGATTGTCAATATTCTGAGGGGGTACCAAGGAGCAATTAGAGTCAGCGATGCAAATATTGGGTTGTCTCTCGTAATCCGACATGAAATACAAACGGTAAGTCATCCGCTAATCCATTGCAAACCTTACTGGTACTCCCTCGCCGAAAAAAAAATGGTGTCAGAGCGGATTAAGGAGTCTTAGGCAAATGGCTGGATCGAACCCGCCAAGGGTCCCTGGTCTTTTCCAGTAGTATTAATCCCAAAGAAGAACGGGTCGATCCTCATTTGCATTGATTATCGAAAATTGAATGATATCATGATTAAGGATGTATATCCCTACCAAAGATTGATGATTTGTAGGATGCGATTGGATGTGCCAACTATTTTAGCAAGTTTGATATTCGTCATGGTTTCTACCATATCCTGTTGAAGAAGGAGGATAGGCCGAAAATGACATTCGTTTTGTTTGAAGGGACTCGAAATGGATTTGTTGCCCTATGGGCATATGCAACACACCTGCAACCTTTCAGAGAGCAATGAACGTCACATTTCAGAACTTTGTCAACAAGATATGGTTGACAAAGGGCATGATCAAGTTTTTTGTCATTGTATACATGAACGAGATCTTGGTGTATTCTGATTCATTTCACGGATACGCTCAACACGCGGAGTGGACGCTGGGAGCCTTAAGAGACGCAAGATTCAGAATTGCCCTTGAGAAAAACGAGTTTTTCTTTCAGAGATCTCGTTTCTCAAGTACATTGTGATACATGGGGGTTTGAGACCAGACCCACGGAAAGTCGAGGCAGCTCGGGACATAACCACGCCTGCGTCGGTGACACAGGTCCAGACCTTTTTTAGGTTGGTCTCGTACTATCGCTGATTTATCAAGGACTTGGCGGCGATCGTATGACCCCTGACAAATCTCATACGGACCTATGGAAAAAACAGCCGCTGCACTGGGACGTGGGGTGAGAGCAAGCACTTTCTATATTGAAAAATGCCCTTGCCTCGACGACCATTTTAATCCAGCCCGACCCTGAAAACCAATTCATACTTATCGCCGATTGGCAACTGGAAGCCATCTCCACTATCTTGGCACAGGGAGAAAACGACAAGGAACACGTTATCGAGTATGTGTCCCGAACGGTGCCTAGCGAGCGACACAAAGACTCGACGCCTCAACGAAAGTGTTACGCAGTGGTTTGGAGAATCCAATACTTCCACCCTTATCCATATGGACAAAAGTTTCTGCTTGTTGCCAATCACAGACCTTTGTTGCCCCTCAAAAAGCTTACCATATACAAAGCATGATTGAGCGTTGGGTGGTGAGGGTACATGAATATGATTTTGACACCGTCCACAGGAAGACCGAAAGACACGGAAACACCGACGGACTAACAAGGTTACATCGACCGAGCAAGGTGCCCAAAGGCGAAGAGATCGTCCCATGGAAGGATCTGGAGTATCCCATGGGACCAGCATACGGAGGAGTGAAGATCCTCCCTCGGCCTGCAAGAAAGTGACACATGGCATTATGGCGACCGACGAGGAAGGTAATGATGGGACCTCTTTCTTCCCCACTTCCTTTTTTTTCCTTTCCTTGCTCGACAAATTCTGTTATTCTTGCAAAGTCGTCTCGAGAGTTTATTATGTCCCTATACATCCACACAAAGAAGGGTACGCCAATTGGGTTGACTGCGATAGGTGTGTCTCGAGAGCTCATGGATCATGTATCGAACATAGAAACCCTTACAAGTCGTGGCTTTGTCCCTTATGGCGAACTGATAAAATTCCAACGGAAACCCGATTCCTTGAAGCTACCTCTGAAGGACTGGAAAATACGCAAAGGTTTAGGTATACCAAAGTTTAGACAGATGTCATTTTGATAGCAACAGTCATAGGAAACCCTCTCCGTGAGTATTCAAAGGAAGATCGTGGACGTGCCAATGAGAAGGCATTGGATTATAGATGGAACGAGGGGAGGTTAGAAAAATGGAAGACTAGCGGAAGCGGCATTTGGATGGTCGTACCTCACATACTCATCTGATATGACTGGGTTAAGACGGCCCACTAGGAGATGGATGCACATTTTGTTGTTCGAATCACAAAATCGGTTATTGACAAAAACAAATGGTACTAGTCCAATATTTGCGACATTGTTAAATTCATCATCAAGAATTGTTCGGTTTGCTCGGCTGATAAGGCGCCGATTCAACCACCAACATCCATTCTGTCAGTTGTAGTCTAACAACCATTTTAGAGGGTTAGCATGGATACGATGGATATTGTGGTCCCTCTTGGTCTTAATAGTTGTGAATATTCAGTCCTACTCGTGTTTGTAGATCATTTCTCTAAGTGGATCGATCCGTACCCATGTAGAACAAGACAGACAATGGAAATTATTCGATACGTCAATCGCTTTCTCGGAATGCGTCAGGATACTGAGGAAATCTTAACGGATAATGGTGCAGAATTCCGGGGAGAAGTTATGAGGAGCCTAGTCATACATGGTGTCTCTATTTGGAACACCACACCCCATATGTCTCAATGGAACGGCCTTATAGAAAATGTGAACCGGGTAATCAAGACCGCTCCACGACTTAATATTGCAAGTAGAGACACGAGGCCCTGGCCCAACATTGAAGATCACATCATAGCCATCCATCGGGGCACACCCCACGAGTCCACAAGTTTGTCCCCGTTCCAGCTACTGACCAATAGTCTAGCTTGTGTTTCTCTACCGAGCCTAAAAGACGAAAGAACATTGGGTCAACGATCTACGAGGGCGACGACTAAGAAAAAAGTCAAACGAAGCTTATATTTAGTGGAACGGGCCCTCCCTCGGTTAGCCCGAAAAAGACAACGGATGACCGAACTAGCCCAGGATCGACAGGTCCGAAGTTACGAAGCCAATAACGGAATGTTGGGCCTTGGCCCCAGTATAAATTAGGGGACATCGTGCAGGTGAGGAAATGTGCTTATCAAGGAAAGTTGGCGCCACGATTCTTTGGCTAGTTCCGTATAGTCGAGCTTGGTCCTAATGGAGTGAACACGGTGCAACTCGCTCCCGAGGTCTCGGGCAACCAATCGGCACGAGCGATCATCCGCCACGTGTCCTATCTTCGTCCCTTGTTTACCTACTCTCCTACCGCACCATCCATGGTGCAGACCGGAACTGCTTCGATTCTCGCAGCTTTTCAGTACAACCGGTGTACGCACGGCAGCTGAGTTCCAATTCCCCCACAACGCGAATCGAGGGAGAATATTGGTCGAGGCGTCGGCTTTTTTGCAGCTTTCTCCCCAGGGGATCATCCACATCACGGTGATTCTCTTTCAGTGGAGACCTTCCCACGCTCGACAAGCGTCTTCATATGAGCGCGTTCAATCAATTGCGGGCGTGAGCACGAGGAATGGCGGATACGTGGTGGCAGAGGCTTGCCCGCCCAAGGTATCAAATCGTCCAAACAGACAACATCGATGTGCATTAGATCCAGGTGCACCATACGGAGTCGGAGATAGTTCTCCCGGAGCTCGTCCCCTTTGCGCAGGGTCAATGAACCAACACCGGTTCTCCACATTCAGTCTGCCGTTTGACTTCCCTCCCTTTTGGCAGTCCCCCATCCATCCGAATTTATCCTTCCGGGTTGGTGCGATAACAATGCCAATTATCGAAGGCGGAAGGTGGGGGGAGAGGTTGGAAGCTTAAGTGGCACTTAGTTTCTACCTGGTACAGATTGTGTTTCATTGGTCCGAGCAGTCTGACGAGGTGGATGAGGAGGAGATCCCTAACGACGAAGTTGAGATGATGATCATTCAGGCTTAGAGAACGAACACAGAAAGGTAGTTGTTACAAATCTTGTTCAGATCATTGGGGCCCGACCATCTTGGACCAATTACAAGGGAGTTGTTGATGTTCATCGTGTAACTCCTCGACGATCTGCCCCAAGATATCATCACCTGCAGTGATCAGAGTCCAGTGCATGTCACTCTAGAGCGGATGCTGACACCGCAGCTTTTGTGGACGCATTGCTCTGAGTACGACGATTAGAACCGCTATTATCCGTCGGAAGACAAGTACTTGGATCGGGAGGAAGTTATCGATCCGTATTTTTGGCACGTGGCTGGATCACTGGCCATAATCACATCCGAGAGTGAAGCAGAGGATAGTTATGAAATGGAATGTGTTGATCCTGATTATAGTGAGCAATCGGATGAAGAATCAGAGGAGGAACGTGCCACAACAGGAGAAGCGACCAATAGACGAGCGAAAGAGTGCGCAAATGGGAATCAACCTTTCGATCAATCGGCGGAACCATCACGACTACCGATATCCGATGATCCCACAAGAGATCTTGAGCCGCCTACGGAAGAGGAAGGACGCGATGGTAGCGCCGCGTGATTGAAATGCAGCAGAAGAAAAGCTTGAAGCCCCTTTCCCTCTCCATCCGCCCGCGCCGTAGTTCGCATACGTCGAGATGCTCGCAATCGGGCAACATTCTCGATCATTATCCTGCCGTCCCCTTGACTACCTTACCCTTCCGCAGATTAAGGACCACCGACCGTTCCCTACTACTTGGCACCCTTTCCCTCAATCCTTGTTCTACCTGTTCTACACTACCCGCCTTATCTATACCATATTCCCTCACCCGACCACCCACTTCGTTGTCTCCTCCTTCCGCCTTTATATCCTCCTTTTAAACTTGAACGTGGCATGGCGAGACTTCAATAACGTTGAAGTCTATTGCATGATTACGAGGACGATCCTCACATGTGACAACTATAAGCAGTTTCACGCCGTCATCCTATGTACCTTTTGCACCCTCTACACAGACAACCTCACCTCTCTCCCTAGTAACCGCAGACATCGCTTTCCCCAGGTCCATCGATTGGTGCACTATGCTGACATTCCCACCGGGGTGAAAGGGCTGGCACGATTTCTCCCTCCACTCCCCCAATCTTATCCTCCAACCTCGCCATCCGTCTTGACAGTGCCATATTTGTCGGGGCAACAGCAACAACACTAACTGCGGCAGAACGGGAATCGGGTCACCTGGGAGACAACAACACCTTTGCAGTCGGACCACGACATCATGGCCTCCTTCTTTTTTTTTTTTTCTTCCTCTCCTTTCTCCCCATAGCCATAAGCATGCTGCATGCAAGCAGGAGTTTGCATAAGATTGGAACCCCCTGGGCGTCACATACGTGACGATCTATCTTATGATGGGCACGACTTTTCGGCACGGCTGAACCTCAGGGCAGTCGGATTGGGCCTAAGGGCTAATTGCATGAATGCCCCCATTCCTTTTTTCCCTCGGTTTTGTGAGAACTTGGTTCCCCATCTGATTGTGGTCAGGATACGCCTTACTGACTGCAAGAATAACGGTCGACGCAGCCTTTTCTTTTTCTTTTAGGAAATTCGGGCAGGCAATTTTGGCATGATCACCGCGTGGGCAAACCTTTTGAATTTTTGAATTATTTGGAGAGAGTGGGGGCAACCACACGTGTATTCAAAATTTTTTATTTTTTTTGCAATTAGAACTCTAATTAGACTAGGATTTTGGGAACATTGTGCTTTTGGTTGTAACTGCACAATGCTCCTTAGTCGCGCGAGTTTTGCTGCGCTATGTCTTGCACTCTGTTCCCGCCACGCTTTAAGTCTAATCGCAACGGTAATTTCCTCGCGTCCCTCTCTTGGCGAGCGCGGGTGTAACTGTAATCTTGTCTCTCTTGACTTCTCTTTGCACTGAAACATGCGGGCTCTTTCCCTTTGTCTCATTGGTCAGAACGGTGCATGACTGGATCGATGCGTGGAGAGTGGCTACATCCCCCACGCCGCAGCCCAGGCATACTGACTGTAGGCACCTTCTCCCTTCTTCCCCCCCCGCCTTAGCGTAATCCAGACTATTTCGAGTAGCTGCTAACTGATATAAATTTCGAAAATGCGACAAAATCCCCCTCTAATCTAAACTTGTGGAGTTAGCCCGGTCGGGAGGATCGGCTAACGAGTATGTGTATACATGAAGGTGAGTTCGGGGTTGGGCGATCCGACGAGCTGGTGGTGAGTATGTGGGGTTGACGTATGGCCACGACGGACTGCGGGGCACGAGCGAACCCGACGTCCGTACCCGGGCTAAGTGAAATGACAACTCTGGATTGTTGGTTGGTGTGAGGAGACTGACTGCTTGCATTAAGTTGCATCAGAGTGAGGAGGGTGGTGAAAGGGGTGAGAGCACGCACGACACTTGGCTGTATGTGGTCTTCTCTCATTGCCTTCTAAGAATTTTGGTTCCTATTTCACACCTTTTGGCCTTTGTAATTTTGGATTTTCTGTACGATTGTATGGCTTACTCTCTTCTTCGGAGTTTTCTCGTGCTTCCTTCTTTTATGGATGATGTCCCAAGTGAGGATTGAGGTTGGATCGTCCCATTTTTGCATGCATAGTCTCCGTTTATATCTGGAGATGGAGTGATTGGGAAACACGGGTGCACGCCTAGCCTTAGTCCATGGGAATTGAAGGGGAATAGAGAAGTTGGTCGCCTCGAATGGTGATATGAATAGATCTCGAGCCACGTGTAGACATTACATGCGGCCAATAAACCGGCCTGACCCTTGTACCGAGGCACCCACGCCTGGACCATGTGATTGGTATGCCTCTGCGCGGGTAGGAACATAATTGTTTTTAGGTGAATTGGCAACTTGCAATTAAGTGTCCCTCTCTGAGTAACAGATCGTTGTCGGGGCAGAAACCCTTACAAGGGTATCTGCCCGGTGTTTTTAAATGTCGTACGATGTCAGACTTAGTAAATGGTTATTCGGGCTTCATAACTGGGTGAGATGGGTTATCTGCCATAAGTCTATTCGAACTTGACCTATGACTGAGAGACTAAAACTTATTGAACTTAAGACCTGACGCCTGCGGCATATGGAATCGGCGGTAAGAACCGACAGCGTGACCAGGTTTCTTCCCATGTTTGGTAACGCCGCACGGACGTACGACCGTAAAATGTAATAATTTTATACCTATTCTACCTAAAATAAGGACGCGCGACTGCTAAGCCGCGCGATTCAGAGCCTATAAGGGCCAATTAAAACCTCCGCGCGTGAAAGCGCGGGCCCCTCCCGTAAAGCCACGTCCGACCGATGCGTTTCAATGAAGCCAGGCTTGAGCGGGCGGTACACTGGCCAAGGCAGGGCACCTGGCCAGAGGGCTCGGTGCCCCACAAAGTGAAAAGGGGGGTGGGGGTTTAGTTTGCCAGCAGGCCCAGACCTTAGTGTCTGTTAGGCTACAGGGCGTCAGCCTAGCAACTGGGTCAGCTCCTCTTATAGAGCAGTTGGTCCTATCATTATCATGATAGCAGCTAGCCCAGTAGGTTACAGTACAGGACTGTCACCCGACAGATACCGGGATCGAATCTGAGAAGCTGCATCCTACTGGGCCAGCTCCCTTTGGAGCAGCCCGTAATGTGGGGTTGGACGCGGCCGATTTCGGTCGTGCAATCCTTGAGATCGCGCAGCTGAAATCAGCCACGCCGAGATTGCATGACACCTGTGCAAGGTTGATATGCATAAATCGAGAAAATCTTCTAAAAGTTTTTTTTTTACTCTTTTCTATTTTATTTTTTTTCCCCGCAGGACTCGAACCCCGCGCTGGGTTTTGGGGGACCGTGATGTGACCGTTGGCTTTAAGCCAACGGGGTTGTAAAAAAAAAAAAAAAAAAGGGAAAAAAAAAAGACTAACTAACTAAAGAGATGCGCTAGGTGGCACATAGAGATGTGACAGGGACTTGCAGTCCCTGAAGAGGAGGAAGTGCCCGTTTTTTGGGGCATCAACTCGTTTCAGGTAAGTTTTTTTTGTTTTTTTTCCTGTTTTTCTATATTTTGTTTTTTTAAGAACTTATCTCTAAGATTTGCGCTCGTCCGAGCAGTCGTTCGTTTTGACGAACAGACTGGTGGGCCGAGGGCCCACTGGCAAAAAGGATAGGATCGAGCGACTGAATCTGGATGTGTTTTATGCAGAGATGTGGAAACGCAGTTCAATCTCGATTTCCTGCATGTCTCTGTAACCTCGTCCAGATTCAGGCATTCGATCCGATCCTCTTTGCTAGTGGGACCATGCCCCATGTGAGTGCCCGTTCGTTTTAACGAACGGGTTGCACCAACGACTGGGCCAGACTCTTCGTCGGACTTCCACCAACTTATCAGGAGGCTGAACCCCGATAGCCGGCATGGAGCCGCACGCCTGTATCGGGCACTTGTTTTAGCCCAGATACGGGCGCGGGCAGGGGGTGGCAACCCCTTTGAGCCTGACTCTGGTTGGGCTCAGCGAAGTGACTAGGGAGGCAACTAGTTTTGGGAAACGAGCTGCTCCTACACAAAAAAATGACGGGTTAAAGGAAAAGGAGAAGAAAAGAAGGGAAAAGGGGAAGGAGAAACGTCGTGGCCGCGAACGTGGTCGCGGTCGTAGGCCAGGTTCAGGGTTTGGAAGCCTCTGGATGCTGAAGGGACAACAGTCTGTTTAGTACAACAGACTGTTGCAGATGGTTGGGTTCAGCCATTTGCAACTGCCTCTAGCCTGGGGTGGCGGCCAGGTGCATAGCCAAAACCAGGGACTTGATGTTCCTAGTGGAACATCAAGATTCCCAGCCCTCGATCGAAGTTCAGATCGAGGGCTAGGCTCAGCCCTGTTTTTTTTGGCTGAGCCTGAAGTGGCTGCCCACCACTCCAACCCAGCTATAAAAGCGGAGCTGGCCAGCAACATTCTCATTCAGTTGAGGTGCTGCCCACATTATGATTGAGTGTGGAGTGGAGAGCAGCATTATGCTACCAGAGTGTTGAGGGTCAGCGAGAAAGAGGAAGAGTGGAGTGGAGGTCTGCAGTGAGAGAGGAAAGGAGAGGCTGCCATAGCCACCGGGCTGCGTGGTGCCAGCGGGAGGTGCTGCGGTTCGTGGCAGGTCTTCGACAAGTAGTGCAGGGGAGACTCTGCCTGTGTTGCGCAGCGTCGACAACCATTTTAGAGTGACGTTGGGATGATGCTGTTCGCTCGGCACGGCAACAACGGCGTTTTTTGGCGGTGACGCAGAAGCGCTGCCGATTTTTCGCGGCAGCGACAATGTGACTTCGGCGATGACGAGGAAGCGCTGCCGATGTTTTGCGGCGGCGGCACTGAGATTTTGGCAGTGGTGCGGAAGCGTTGCCCGATTTTCTGCGGCGGCAACCCTGGTTTTAACGGCAGTGGTGCGGAAGCGCTGCCGGTTTTTCACGATGGTGGCAGCAGTATTTTGGCACTGACTACATAAAGCGGTGGCTGGGCATTGGCGCAGGAAAGGTGCTGCTAAAATAGTAGTGCGTTTCAAAGTGGCTTGAGCGTGGCACCATAGTGATGCGGTGACATTGGAGGTGAGTGACGGCGATATTGAGACGCTGTCAAGTTGTTGAGGTGATTGTCTGTTGAGAAGGTGTCGCGGCAAGCGATCGTTCTAGAGAGTGATGTGGTTCACTTTGTTGACGACTTGTTGCGACGACCTTCTCATCAAGCGGCGTGATTCTATACGGTCTTCTTGAGTAGGCCATTTTTACAACTTCACTCAAGGTTAGTCGGTCTGTTGATTGGCTCAGATTTTCCTTCACACTTGCGTGAACCCACACTTTTCTTGACCCTGTTTGTTTTGAATGTTCGAAAGAAAAGGTAGAAGAAAGTTGTGCGAGTCATGCATGTGATTGGAAATGTCTGACTTTGGGTATGGGTTTTGCTTGGTTTTCCCAAACTTGTTGCTTGGCTTGGTGTGCAGGTAGTTAGAAGGATGTTTGCAAAGGAGATTGATTATGCCTATTGGAGAAGAGAGATGATAATTGTATTTTCTTTACCTCTTACCCGCCTGCATGCAACAAAAAAATGATTTGATGTTTTGAAAAACTCTAATTCTGTGTGCACCACAAAATGAGTTCAATTGAAATAAAGCAGATGAGGTCAAACGGATTTAACTTTCTCCCCATGATTGACTTTCTATCCCGAACGACCTTATCTACCTATACTTGTCCAAATGATTTTCGTAATCTATCTATTCAGTTTTTTTTTTTTTTTAATTGAAGTTACCCAGAACTTATTAATAATGAGAATAAAAGAAACCTACTCATGGCGAACACAGTCTTTCTCTCTAGGAAGCATCCAAGGCGGGTTCTCGTATGCTTTCGGAGTCGGCCCTGTTATCGACTCGGAGTGGACCCGATTCGTCGGGGGTGGTGCTTTGCCGACTCGGTAGTGACGGCCCAACCTCTAGGATCCGAGTCTTCGGACTCGGGCGAGGGGAAGGAGTATCCACAGACCACTTCCTAGAGGGTGAGAGAAATGTGAGCCAACCTCCGACAAGTCCTTGATGACGTGAGAGGTTAATTTATATTTTTGCGGGTGGTTACCTTAGGTTTCACCGTTAAAATAAAAAGTTGGAGACATAAGAAGCTCCAGTCCACAAGAAGAAGTAGGTAGTGAAAGTGATGGTTCTCTTTGCGCAGTGATATCGACTGCGGTTTTGTTTTGAATGACCTAATGATGTAGATGGATACTTCATCATTCGTGGAACAGAAAGAGTAATTATTGCCCAGGAGGACAAAGCGACCAACAAAACTTTGATCCGCTAGGTAATACTTTCCTCCAAGCAAGTTGCATATGGTACGGAGGTCACGGGAGGTATGGTCGAACCGAGAGTTCAAACTTCGGTCAGGAACCAGATCACTTGTTGATCTGTATGGTAGCAGTGAAATTTACTTGCAGAAGTCATTCCTGACAGGGTTTAATAGGCGTCGATAGATCCAACCGTAAGCTACAGGTTAGGATGTCCTTCCTTATCTTTCGTCAATATTGGATCCCTACCTTGGAAACGGCGATATAATAATATCTTCAGTAATATAGGCCGGGAAGAATAACTTTGGCAGATCATCTCATCAAGTCTGAATCCTATTTTGTGCGATTTCGTAAGAGTGTATTGATTTATTTTGTGATCCAAGAATTATAAAGAGACTAGGATTATATTGTGGGTTTCACGTTTGGTTGAGACCGTCCTAGTCGACCGACGTTCGTTCGTACCTAGGAGATCAGCGCCCTAGGGAACGGACAACGTTCGGGTCCACTTGGCGTTAACCAAGCGTACCTATACTCCAGCGAGCGAGTAAACGTCATCAGCTGACTTACCTCTGCAATTGCATGTAAAAGTTTTCGCACGTGGGTCAGTAGCTCGGTAGGGATACGCCCCTGAGGGTGGTGACAGCCCCTTAGGGAAGGTAAGATGTGCTCCACGAAAACCTATCCTGTCGTAGGGGACCGCGGGAAGTACAGTTGGCGCACCCGACTAGAGCGGCGAAGGGGCAATGCAACCGCGTTCGTCTCGGCGGTTCAGGATTATTTATGCATCGTCCTAAGTTGTCTCTGGTTTTGTTTGGTTTTAACTCCTGCGTGACATAGCCGGGAGGGCTCCCTCGCTTTGCAAAAAGGCGGGAGCCGATGCGCTCGACATCGTGATTGCTTGAGGGATCGCGAGTACCTGGAGTGTCAGGGAAGCAAATGTTTTTCTCATCAATTACGATCGGGACTCCCCCACTTCCTGCAGCAGGCGCGAAATGAGTATGTACACAACTAAGATATACAACAAACTATAGGCCGCAGCCCCCGGATCCAGCAATATCCCAACACGCACACGTTTCAATTGTTCGTTGAGCCCGGGTTAGTTGTCCTTCCCCCTCCGTCACCACTTAACCACATATGGACTCAAACCCGATCGTCCTTATTACTTGGCCAAGGGAGCCGCGAACTGAGAACATCTCCTTCCCGTTCAAACCTCTTTGCATTTTTGTCCTTGGAACTTTGACACAAGAGATCCCAGTTCCACATGGGACTCCACCCCACTTTCCTAAAACTTTGGTACACCCCCTTTGTCGCACTTCCAGACCCCCTCCCACTCCGACCAAGAAGATGCGCTGGGTGTGAAGTTGGGCGTCACACACATAGTTCCCTCTACATAGAACTTCATATATCTGGCCTTCGGGCACACACACCCTGCTATACAGCTACACAGAGCGTACCAGCTTCCATACCCATACGATCTTCTCAAGCCCAGAGTTTTTGTTGATCTAAATCGTCGGATTTTTCTTGGGCTCTTTTTTTGTACCTCTTCTTTTTGTTATCTCCCTAGTGCGTGAAATCACGAGCCAACCAGGCCCTCTCGTGTCTAAAAACATCGTTTCTTTTTTATTTTGCTGCAATTTCCTTGCAGCGATACATGCGTCCACGTAGGAATTACGCACGCCTTAGCAAGCGCGCCAGGGAGTTTGTTCGACAGTTGGAAATTCCGGGACTTACGGACGCTCTTCTCGTTGACGTGTCGTTTCTTGTAAATGGATGCTTCCACTCCAGCCCCTGAAAGATCTGTGAATTTTCAATAGGGAGCTAGATAGCCGTAGGATTTTCACACGCTCAATCCCACGCGCAGGTATTGTATTTGAATTTCTTAATCTTGAAGTAGCTTTAGGATGGACGTAACTGTTTTCGTGCCTTTTTATTTTTTTCACTTGCGCCATGCATGCAAGCTTTCCCCGCTTCCCCCTATGAACCATGCCACATTCACCTCCTACTCTTCGCACCATCTTTCCTTCGCATGTAACTGTTTTCCATCCTCTCTTTCTCTCGCTTCACCCCTACTCCTTTTCGTCTGAATCTTGGTCCCGCTCCATGTTACTTTTCGCGCTCTCCTCCTTCCCGCCTTCATCCCCATATCAGAACTCCCTACCAATTCCCCCCCCCCTTCCTCAAAGCATTCGAAGTCATCAGGCGACGTTGTGTAAGGAGGATACTTCCCGCACGCGGTGATCTGATTGGCTGCAAAGAATTTTCATCTCCACCCCACTCTTCTCCATCTCTTATTATCCTCTTCGCAACTATAAAACCCACAAGCACGCCCGAATCTCAACCCATCTGCCAGCTTCAGGGAAGTCGTGGCTAGGTGATGTGCAACTTAAAGTAGCGAGTCGGAAAACCCAAACGAGCTAACTGCAGTGTATGCATGATTGTGCACTGGGTGGCCGCGACGAACTGCGCGATCTGGGCAAGTTGGTGCAAAAGCTAAGTTGGCAGGGTGACGATCCCTGTGGTTTGGAGGTCGGTATGTGGCGGTCGAGATCTTCAGTACCTAAGTGAGAAGAGTGGGTATACACGGGTGGTTGCATAGCCAAGGGCCATTATCAGAGACCAGAAGGCCGGTGCGCCTTGATTTTCGGGTTGTTCTTCCGTTGGTTTTCAAAAAGCTAAGTCTATCACGAATAGCCGGATGCTCTCCTTCAAGATTGTCTATGTGATCCGATTTTTCTTTCTCTCTGTTCTCTTCTTCTTCTTCTTCTTCTTCTTCTTCTTCTTCTCTCTCTCTCTCTCTCTCTCTCTCTCTCTCTCTCTCTCTCTCTCTCTCTCTCT
>BFEA01000330.1:1549392-1580090 GCA_003427395.1 Chara braunii | reverse complement strand
TGACTATGTTATGAATGACGAAATGAATCGAGATTCCCTTAATCTCGCTTGCCCATGTTGAATTCAATCGGATCTCGCACGGACGAGCATCATTAAACTCAAAGGGACTCGTAAGATCTCGAAGATCTCATCGATCTTTCTCATTTTGTTGATTGATGTGTCCGTCAATTAAGGATTTATGACATATTTCTGATTTGATATGGATGCGTATTGCTTCTGTGATGAATGATGATTATTGTTGTGATCGGATCGAACTCACACCATTCTTTTTGATTGGTTCGCCGAATGAATGAAATACAAGAAAGCTTACAGTATTACAACTGATTACTTCTGTGATTGAATAGCCGATTGAATAGATTCTCATACTCATAATTTGCTTGTGCCATGTGGCCCGATTGCTCCGACCCGTCTAGGTGCCAACTCCCCACATCCCATCGCAACCATTTCCGTACAACGAGGAAAGGACACGTGTCTGCAAGTGGGACGTACGGGAAGTTGTCGTAAAGATCGGCGGGCGTTATTATTTTCCACTTGAGACAAAGTCCTCTAAAATTTGGATTCGTACGCGCTGGTTTTGTCATTATCAATACTCACTTTCCTCCGTACTCGTTGTTATTGTCTTTTAACGAGTTAATCGTCATCCTGTAAACGACAAGAGCACCCCACTGCGCTAACACTTTGTGCAGTGATTGTCGTCTCGCAGAGCAGTACTGGAAAAGGGGGTTCTATTATCGAACACTTGGCGAAGACGGGCACAAGGAACGAGTAACCATGCGATGGCCCACCACCGCGGATTCTGAGCTCGGCAACGAGTGGCGATGCGATCTGGTCCGAAACAATATGCCACTTACATGAACTCACCTTTCGACCTCGTAGCCCGTGCCAAATTTCAAGGATACTTTTTGGATTGAATGCATGTTTGAGAATTGCACGCGCTTGTTTCTTTTTCACACGACGATGACCAATTCTCACTAAAATCAGAACCACTCAAAGGAGCTTCAGTTTTGTCGGATCCCCATACTCAATTTCCAAAAAAACATTGGCACACCCCATTTTGTTGTCTTTAAGGGCCTATTCCACACAATTAATCACTCTGACCGAAAGGAAACACATGGCGGGAGATTGCTATCGGAGCCGACACCTGTCGGTTATGGTAATAACGAGACGATCTTGCAAGAGGACGAACTCAAACAGACCGAAGAAGTCCTACTATTACTCAAAACAAATCAGTAGAAGTAACATAAGCGCCAGCGATGGCCAACAGTAATGTACAGACCCCTCGTGTGATGGTAAGCATCCCCTCCATCTTTCCATTTTATCCTAATCTTACTCACCCGAAGGCATGGCTCAAGGCGGCGGAAGCTCAGGGTTATGAAGCGGCTGATCTTCCTCAGGTCTTCACTCTTCTCGTAAGAAACACAACTCATGATTGGTTTCCACTACATAGATGGGTAGATAGGGATACGTTCAAAAAAACATGTTTGGCCAGATTTAACGAGGTAAGTGAGGATGTTGCCTGGTTTGTGTTGAAGACCCGTCCCCAAGAACCCGAAGAATTACTACCAGATTTTGTGGATAGATTTAAGATCTCGTTGGATAAGTCTGCACGGGAAGAGAACGCTGCCCATAACTGTTTTATAGACCATCTTCACAATCCAACTCTGAAAGCAAAGCTGCACAAGAAAATCTCTCCTAAGACAACTCAACTCTTAGCGATCGCTCGATATACGCAAATGTATAAACCAGGGGGATGAGGATAAAGTTGATAAAATAGTGGATGTGGCCTCAAAACGCCGATCTCTGCTCAGGTTGATAGGGCGATTTTATCATCGTCCTGATATTGAAAACCCGGATGGACCGTCATCGACACATGTCCCTTGTATTTCTCCGTCCATATTCTCCCCTTCTGCCACTTTTCCTCCTTCCAAAGATGCTCCTAGAAATGTAGTTTGGCCTTCGTCTATGGTGCATGTGCCCATCACCAAACTGCATCTCGCTCATATGATTCACATAGCCACCTTCCGACAATCGGAATGGATGAACCATCTGATACAGATGTAGACGTCACAAATTGATCGATTGGAGCAAGTCCTGAGATAACTAATAAGTGTGAACTCGAAAACGACATGAGTTCACCCTTCTCCTTCGTACCCTTTACTACATGCCCCTCCGACACAAGCGCAAGCTGCCCTTCCTGCTCCTATTGTCGCCAACCAAGTTGTTGGCCCCTCAGGAAGAGTAGAGTGCTATAACTGTAAGCAACGCGGACACTTTGCACGAGACTGCCCTCTCCCCGAAAAAAACCACCACCTCCTACCACACCACCCATAGCGATGAACTAAGGACGGATGGTTGCATTGCTCAAAGGAACAGGAGAACCGGTCAGGGGTTTTTCCTCTTCCCCCCCTCCTCCCTCCGAAGCGTCTGCGTCAACCCCTAACGCTTCCTTTGAAGCATGGATGTTATTCGTTCAACCGAATATCTCCAGCCGACAAGATTGATTGAAGTCATTTGGCCTAATAAGGAAGAGTTTGAATGCGTGGAAAAAGAATAGGAACCCGGACCTCAGTTCCGGAACTGAGAAATCGACATCTTGCAAACGATAAAAAATGTTAGATATTCGAGTCCCCGTTTTTATGGATCATCTGTTAACCATCTCCGAGACCGCAAATGACAGACTCTTGTAGCAATGCCTGAAAAACCAGAGGTGGTTTACCTACCAACGCGTTCAATGAATATTGAAGAACAAAGAGGAGATGACGAAACTAACATTTTTCCCATCCGAGCCACTTGTTGATAAACAAGAAGAATCTGAGACCACCCGAGTGACAACAATAGCATATGTGGAAAAATATCATTTCATCTGTGTCCGGCTTATTTTATGGTAAAGCGTGGGGTGTGACTGTGAGATGTGGGAAATTCGTTTAATGCTTTAGTCGATATATGATCTTCTGTTGTAGCCGTATTGCTCGATACGATCCGAAAGACTGGACGATTAAACTCCATACTACCCTGTCAGGAAAGGATTATTACGTCTCAGCGGATGAGGAAACCATATACATTATCGGGATGATCATAAATGTAGCAGTCAAAGTCGAACGAGTGCATGTACTAGTTAACGCTTTGGTAATTGATGTACAATCGTATTCGATATTGTTGGGATTACCTTAGGCTATGGTTGTCGGCGCATGTTAACATTTTAATTCCAAACAACTAATTCTCACTCACAGTGGAGGAAAACCTCAAATTGTTCTCTTGTGTCTCTCTATACGCCATCTAAGGAAAACACTGGGATGAAAGAGCAGACCGTGGTAATAGGGATGATCGGGACGTGGGAAATCGAGAGAGACTCCTCGAGGAAAAGCGACGAAGAGGCTTCTCCGTGTGTAAGATGAAAGAGACTACGCGGAACTGCTAAATCGTATGCCAACAGAAGAGCAGACCATGGTAATAGGGATGATCGGAACGTGGGAAATCGAGAGAGACTCCTCGACGAAGAGTTTCTCCCAGCTAAGGAAGGTGAGTACAATGAAAGAGACTACGAGGAACTGCTAAATCATATGCCAACGAAAGAAGAATGGAGCGAGTTGGTTCGACTGTTTGTACAAGAAACAAAGGAGAAATTTCAAATGCTTTCGAGAACCATACAATCCTCCTGTTCAAAATTTGAAAGCACTAAGCTCAACTCTGTTCCCCCACCGCCGCAGCGCCGCTATCTTTTCTCACTCTTACCGAAACCTGCATCCCTGCGGCTTCCTTCCTCGGTGAACCTATTTTGCAAATCACAAATATGGCAGATCTTTTGGAACCCCCTCGCACTCTGTACAAGGGCACATTTTCCCTCTAAGGAAGGTAACAACAGATGACTCAATATCTCGACCTCTCTACCTGTACGCTTAGACCCTTGTTTACGAAAGGCGCAATGATATGACTAATTAGGGAAGAAGCGGAGGCGCCGCTTACTAACGCTGCCGATCTAATGGAAGAGATGATAAAACTCATGGGATTGAAGATTGTGACAAGTGCCAGAGACCCAGAGATTGACGTCGAAGGAAAAGAGACCGAGATGATCACTTCCGCCGAGTCACAAATGCTCGCCACAATATCTTCAAGTACAAGACGAACTAGTAGTTCGATGTTCTCCAGTATGGAAGGAAGGCATCCACTTGATCTGAATTAGATTAAGATTCGCCTCGAAACATTCGGTGCAAATCCAACAATCACAGTCCCATCTCATGTTCCCAAGGAGATACGATAACTTTTAAAGAAAGTATTGCAAGAATATGCAGTCGCATTGATTTTGTATGATCATGCTATTGGGATGATGAACGTGATTGAGCATGAGATCCTTACGGGAAACATTCACCCATTAATTACACTCCTTATCAATACTCTCCGGCGCAATGGTTTGCCGCATTCCACAGAGTGAAGGAGTTTGAGGTTAATGGATGGATCAAACTCACGATCGGGCTTTGGTGTTTTCCCGTGATGATTGTACCAAAAAAGAGAGGAGGAATTCAAATATGTATTCATTATTGAAAAATAAATAATATCACGATCAAAGATGTTTATCCTTATCCCCAGATTGATGAATTGTTCGATGAGATTGGGCATGCGTGATTTTTCAACAAGTTTGATGTTCGTCATGGTTTTCATCATCTTCGTGTCAAAAAGTAGGATGATCTTAAGATAGCATTCTTCCTTTTTAAAGGGACATGGCAGTGGATCAGATGCCCGATGGACATTTGTAATGCACTTGTCACGTTTCAGCGCGCCATGGACATAACTTTCCAGAACTTCATGCGAAAAACGTAGTTGATGCAAAAGCATTATTAACTATTTTATGATTGTGTATATGGATGATATTCTCATGTCACATCGAGCACATTGAGTGGATGCTGCACGCGTTGAAAGACGCTGGTCTCAAAGTTACTCTCGAGAAGTGCCAGTTTTTCCTGACGAAGATCTTTTTTTTAGGACACATAGTCACTGACAAAGGTTTGCAGTCGGAACCTTAGAAGGTACACGCAGTAAGAGATGCGTCGGTTCCTACGTCGCTTACACAAGGTCGCACATTTTTTTGACTAGCTTCGTCCTACCAAAGTTTATCAAGGGATTCACGACAATTGCAGGACCCCTCACGTTATTTTTGCACATGCATTTCGCGAGTCTACGGGGTAGATTTTTATCCCCACGAGTCCAGGTTTGTCGATTGGGTCGGCTGTGCCACGTGTGTCAATCGGGCACATGGCACATGCATTTGATATCGGACGGCTAACAGGTTACGGAAGTGCCTTATATGTCGAACGAATAAGCTTCCCAATGGAAGCTCAATTTGAGGCTGCTCGAACTAACGGACCTCACTATGACGAGAAGTTATGAAGGGCAGAGGTTTGGACGAATAAAATCATACTTACAAAATTAGCTGGCAAATCACTAGATGGTTGTACAAAGCATGACAAATGTCGTGCATTCGAGAGATCTTGGGATTATCGATGGATCAACGATCATTTAGAGAAGCATAAAACACACGGGTAAGGATTATGGTTGATTGTTCCATACTCGTTCCAATAGTATGATTGGACCTAATATGCTCACGAGGAACATGCCGCTCATTTCGCGATACGTGTCACTAAAGGAACTATCAACCGAAATCAATAGTTCAGGTCTAATATTCACGAAGATGTTAGACACGTGGTCTGTAATTCTTTAGTCTCTGCCGCAGATCGCGCACCGATCAGTGGACCAAACACTATAATTTTGACGGAAGAAGAACACCATTTTCAATTTGTAAGTATGGATACGACAGACATTGACGTGCAACTTGACCCCAAGCGTTGTGAATATTCAATTTTATGAGTTTTAATCTGTGTAGCACACCGAACATGTTCGGAGTTTTTTCGAACGTCCGAACATGTTCGGGTGTTATGCCGAACGCCACCCGAACGTGTTCGGCCGAACATATTCAAAAAAAAAAAAAAAAAAAAAAATTTTTTTTTTTTTTTTTTTTTTTTTTTTTAACTCGAGTTTGGTTACGAATTTGACCATACCTCCAAGGCAAAAGTTGTTTACATTATTATTCTACGTAACATATATGTTTTTCAGGTTTTTTGGGGAAACTTTTTTTTTTTTTTTTTTTTTTTTTTATGTTCGCGTTCGAAGAGTTTCGGCACTTGTTCGTGTTCGGTCCCGAAAGTTCGGGTTCGGTCCCGAAAGTTCGGGTTCGGTCACCAAACCCGAACACGATGCTACACAGGTTTTAATAGATCATTTTCTGAAGCACAGAAAAGTTGGGTTACCAGATGTCCGATCGGAGACGTCTCCGTCGGACGTCCGGGGAGGGAGTTGTCCGGGATTCCGAAATCCCAGACAACTCATTTTCTCCAAAAATGAATAGCAAAAAAATATTTAAAAAATGGGGAGGGGCTGCGCTACATGAGGTAACCCCATAAAAAAAAATCAGCTCATTTAGAGCCAAAAAAAAAAAAAAAATGCAAAACATGAGGAAAAAGGGTTTTGGGGGGATAGATTGGGGTGCGTGATTGAAATTGACCCCACCCGTTTGGGGGAAACTGACACGGAAATCTTTGGCAATTTTTATCTTTTTTTCTGTTGGCTCAAATGACCCACAAATTTTGTGGCATGTACTTCATGTGAGGGAGAACCCACAAAAAAAATTCAAAATTTTTTTTTTTTTTTTTTTTTAGAGGGTCGGACATACTATCTCGGGAGGACATCTCCCCGGTTGTCCGGCCGCACAAGTCGGACATCCAGAGGGGTCCCGGACGTCCGCCCTGGTAAGCTAGCATGAAAGTTTATTTGTGTAAGACACGAAATGCCTCACAAATAGCCACATGCATCGACCAATTCCTCAATACTGATCTAGATACATAAGAGATCTTAACAAATAATGAATCTGAATTCAAGGTTAAGATAGAGGAACAATTGACACGTCGGGGCGTCACACTCCGACACACCGCTCCACATGTCTCCCAATCCAACGAACTCGCAGAAAATGTAAATCGCATGATTAAAATGGCCCTACGTCGCAATCTGGCAGTTAATGATACACACCCCGGACCCGAGATAGTGTATAAAATTATACGAATTCACTGGGTCACCCCTCACGAATCGACAGGGTTCACCCCCTTTCAATTACGGACTAACAATATTCCTTGTGTCGTCAACTAAGACACCTCGGAAAACGCCGAACCATCGAGAAAGGACACGTGGGCGTCCTTTAAGGCTAAGGCCAAAAGGTATACCGATTTAATAGAAAAGGCAGTCCCTACATTGGCACGTAAGAGGCAAGAGATTACTGAGTTGGCCCACGGTAGGCAGGTCCGTAGCTATGAGGCCCAAAATGGAAATGAGGGCCCTCAAATACGATATAAACTAGGGGACCTGGGGACCTGGTCCAGCTACATAAACGTGCACTCGACCGGAAACTTGCTCCCAAGTTTTCTGGCTACTTCCTAGTCGAGCTCGGACCTAAGGGGGTGGAAACGGTGCACATCACTCCTGAAACGGGTGCCAGCCATAACTCCCTTCCCATTGTCCACCATATCTTATCGTCGTCCCCTTCCCTTCTCTGATCCTCTTGCTCCTTCTTCCTCCACTCTTTCCACTCCAGACAAGGATATTGTCCTTCCCTCGTCTTCCTCATATGATGCATTCTACTCGCAGTCATCGCCACGAGCTTCGAGATTGAACCTGCCATCTCTGGCCAACTTCTTCAACCTCAATTCAACACTGATCCTCGTGGACGCCTCAACGTTTATTCGTTTGTCGCAGCCAGGGCAAAGTGATGTGACAGTGGTTGTCGTACTTAGCTGCGATTTGTGCAGCATTGGCTCTGAACAGCGTGGTGACGTGATTGGGAATATGTATGAGAGTGGGGGCGTGAACTAGTGACGGATTGGTGGCAACGATTCGCTAGGTCAGGCGACCAGGCGGTGGACACACGGAGTGTAGTGAGACTTTCTCTTTGCGGTCAAGTGTCTCGGATCCGTGGGTCCCCCTACTTCCCTCTCTTCGTCCTTTTCACCCTCCTCGCTGATGAATCGCCTCTCTATTTTCTCTCTCCCCTCTAACCTTACAACTCTCTGGCCATACTGGGTCTATCCTCTCCTCTCTTTGGAAAACCGGCCAATAATCATCCCTCCCTCTCGTCCTTGATATCTTCGTGATTGGATTGGACTTATGGCTACAAGCTTTTGTCTACTCTCGGTTAAGGCACATTGGGCGCGCCACTACGGGACTCGCGAGGTCATTTTTCCGGACGAGATCATTCTCCTCCTAGCCCAAGTATGGCCATCCGATACAACTGGATTGCTGGTGGGGCTCTTATTTGGTGAGGTGGCGCAGCGAGGAAGAGCGACCGTAGCCAACAAAGTATTGGTCTTCTTGGCACAGATCATCGACGATCTGCTTCTAAGTATCATCTCCTTCTATACTAGCGATCCGAACCAAACAGATCCAGTAACCTTGGAGCGAACGTTAACACCGACGGTCATTTGGACCAGCTGCACAGAGGACGTCGGTCACTTCCTGGCCCAACACGATACAGTTGAGTGGAGCTTTCTGGATTTGGACAACGTCTCCCCTCACAACTCCGATCTGGATGACTTCTAGACAGCTCACAGTGACAACGAGGAAGTGTCGTCTTATGACGATTCTGAACCTATAGCTCTCCCCGAGCAGTCAGAAGAAGAGGAGGAAGTTGAAGCCGAGTCCACCTCTGAGGAGGACGACAACGAAGAAGACGCAGGGAGTGAGTTTGAGGAGGCCAAACCAGCGACGAAGGAGCTCGAAGTAGTACCGCCAACAAGCTTGCGCCTCGCTAAACCAGCAGATTCCCCCCGGAATCCCGAGTTCCTTGAGGAAGTGGCTAGCCGTCACGATGGGACATAATCCTTCTGTCGTCACCGCCGATCTCGCTCACCATCTCCCTCCTCTTTCGCCCCCTCCGCACTTCGTCCTCGTCCTCCTCCCAGCTCGAGCGCTCCGTCCTCGTCCCGTCTTCTTCCACCCTCTTGATTTTCTCTCTTTCTCTTCACTGCCCATCGAGTTTCCCCTCGATTACTGCATCTTTGCCAACCATCTTTTCTACCGTCATTGCGCTGTCCGCCTGCTCTGCGAAGTTCACCCTCATGATGCATCCTCCTTTCCTCTCATGGAGGCAGTACAACCACATAGAGTCGTATTTTGCATCGTCTCTAGGACCTTCCTTGTCGTGGAAGATTACGAATCCCTGTGAGATAACACCCTGGTCATGCTCCCCACCCTGTATGCTCAATACCTCGCTTCCTTCCCTCGACCCAATCATCAATTCGGCCAACCTTATCGGATTGTCCACTTCGTAGATCTCGGTGACAAAGTTTCTGATTACTTTCCCCCCTTTCCCCAAGAATGGCCCCGACATCCTCCTCCTCCCCTTCTCATTACCTACAATTAAGCGGAGCATCAATGAGTCAGCGAACTGAATCAGATGGAGCCCAAAGACAACGAATGATTACTTGCGAGACGTGACCACGGACTTCACTAGGATATTACAATTGAAGTTCGTGCCAACACGTGCTTCTTTCTGCTCGTTGATGTGATACCGTATTCTCCTTTGCCTATTGATACGTTGGGCTCCTCATTCGGTCTCACTACCCTTCTTTCTTCTATAAATTAGTTGAACTTTCATGCATGCAATCAGGAGATCAGATAATTTTGGAACCCCCTGAACGTCACATATGTTACGTATCAGCTTCTGTACCCAAACGATCTTATAAAGCCCTGAGTTTTTGTCCATCTGACTCGTCGGATTTCTCTTCGGATCTTTTTGGGTACCCCTTCCTTTGTTATCTCCCCGCTGTGTGAAATCACGAGTCAACCAGGTCATGTCTAAATATGACGTTTCTTTTTTATTTTGCTCCAATTTCCTCTTGGCAATCCATGAATCTACGTAGGAATAACGCACGCCTTAGTGAGCGCGTTAAGGAGCTTGTTCGGCAGTTGGAAATTCCAAGATTTACGAACACTTTTCTCGTTGATGTGTCGTTTTTTGCAAATGAATGCTCTTGCACCCGCCCCTGAAAGATATGTGAATTTTCGTAGGAAGCTAGATAGACGTAGGATTTTCTTGCGCTCAATCTCACGCGCTGGTGTTGCATTTGAATTTATCAATCTTAAAGTAGCTTTAGGATGAAATGCAACTGTTTTGGTGCCTTTTTCTTTTTTGCACCGCCGCCATGCATGCAAGCTTTCCCCGCTTCCCGCTAGGACCCATGCCATCTTCACCCTCCTCCTCTTTGTGCCTTCTCTCCTTCACCTGTAACTATTTTTCATCCTCTCTTTCTCGCACTTTGCTCCAACTTCTTCTCGTCTGAATCTTGGTCCTGCTCTGCACTACTTTTCACGCTCTCCTCCTTCCCGCCTTCATCCCCATATCAAAAATTCCTACCGATCCCCCCCCCCCCCCCCCCCCAAAGTATTTGAAGTCGTAAGGCATCGTCGTGTAAGGAGGATAATCCCTTCACACAATGATCTGAATGGCCGCAAAGAAACTCACTGGGGTTCGATATGGCTTTTTGTGGGCGGGTAACCCAAACTCCCTCCTCTCCCCTTTCCATCTTCACCCCACTCTTCTCCATCATCTATTCCCCTCTTTGCAACTATAAATCCTGCAAACGCCCCCGAAAGACTCTCTCTCTCAGCCTATCTGTCAACTTTACAGAAGTCGTGGCTGGGTGATGTGCAAGAAGCGAGTCGGAAAGTCCTGACCAGCTGACTTCAGTGTATGGATGGTTGTGCGCCAGGTGGCCTCGATGAACTTCGAGATCTTGGCAAGTTGGCGCAAAAGTTGAGTTGGCGGGCAGACAACCCTTGTGGTTTGGAGGACGGTATATGGCAGTCGGGACCTCGTAAGTACGTAAGTGAGAAGAGTGGGTGTACATGAGTGGTTGCATGGTCAGGGGCGATTACCAGAGAGCATAAAGCTTGATTTTCGGGTTCTTCTTCTGTTGGTTCTCGGGAAGCTAAGTCCATGGCGAATAGTCGGGTGGTCTCTTTCAAGATTGTTTGTATGATCCGAGCTCTCTTTCTCGCTCTTCAGTTCTCTTCTTCGATCATGCTCTCTCTCTCTCTCTCTCTCTCTCTCTCTCTCTCTTTCTCTCTCTCTCTCTCTCTCTCTCTCTCTCTCTCTCCTTTGAAAGATCTCGTCAATCTTTCTTTTTCTGTTGATTGATATACCTGTCAATGGAGAATTTATGTATGTAAGATTTTTTATGCATGCGTATTGCTCCTGTGATGAATGATGATTGTCGTTGTGCTCGGATCGAACTCACCCCCTTTTTTTTTATCGGTTCGCCGAATGGAGGAAATGCAAGAAAGTCTGTAGAATTATAATTGATTACTTACGTGATTGAACAGAGATTGGATAGATTCATGTACTTAGAATTTGTCTGTGCCATGTGGACCGATTGCTCCGATCTGTCTGGGTGTCGACTCCCCTCATCCCCATCGCGGCCATTTCCGTACAACGAGGAAAGGACACGTTTCTGCGAGTGGGACGTACGGGAAGTCGTTGCAAAGATCGGCGGGTATTATTAACTTCCACTTGAGACAAGGTGTTCTGGATTCGTGGGTGTTGGTTTTGTAATTATCGATATCCACTTCCCTCTGTACTCGTTGCTATTGCCTTTTAACGAGTTGCTTGTCATCCCGAGGATGGCAATAGCACCCCACTGGCCTAACACCTTGTGCAACGATTGTCGTCGTGCACAATGGTAAAAGGGGTTCCACTACTGAACACGTGGTGCAGACGAAACAAGGAACGAGCAACCAGGCTAGGGCCCTCCACGTCGGATTCCGAGCTCTGCAACGAGCAACGGCGGGATCTGATCCGAAAACGAGATCCCACGTAAGTACCCTCAACCTTCTACTCTAAAATACGGCCCGCAGCCCGTGACAAAGTTCAACGATACTTTTTGGATTGAATGGGTGTTTGAAAATTGCGCGCGTTTATTTCCTTTTCGCGCAACGGTGACGAGTTCTCACTAAAATCGGAACCACGTGGGGGAACTTCAGTTACGTCTAATTCCCCATACTCAGTTGCCCAAAGGTTGAACATCACACATAGCTTCCGGGTATTCACAAAAATCATGGCTTGTGAATATCATGATACACAGCCTGTGGGCTCATACTTACATAGCCTTTGGGCATGCATATACATACAACTATGATACCGGGCTGGGGGGGTATCAGGTACATGATGGGGTCTGCTCATGCATGGCTTAGACTCTAGGGTAGGGTAGGGATATAAGTCACTCCGGCTAGTCCGAGTTCCACCTAGCGTATGGTAAGTTAGGGGAAGGACGGTGGGTTGTGTCCGTGGGTGCCAGCTTGCCTTGCCTAGGTTCTCCTGCTGGGTGGACTCTCATGATTGGGTGCCAGCTTGCCTTGCCATGCTAGGACTGGGAGATTGCCTAGCCTTGGTGCTTGTCACTGCTGCCTGGTCCAAGTTGCCCTTGGTACTGGTAGGGTTGTGAAACCCTAACCTCACGCCCAGCGCGACTTCCTGATCGGAGTAGGATGTGGTCCTGGAAGTGCGAAAAGGGGTGTGCCAAGGATTTTTGGGAAAGTGGGGGTGGAGTCCCAGGTCAGAAATGAAATCTCCTATGGCAGGGTTTTTCGGGGGCACGAGTGCAATTTGGCGGAGAGGGCGGACCACCTCTGGTCACAAGGCTGATGGTATGCATGGGTTGCTCAGGGTCGGGCGAGCCATTGGTTTCGGGGACGGCGGTTTGCGGGAGGGTCCCTAAGGGGTACGTGGGGCTCCGATGAGTCAGGTTGTCGAGAGTTGCCACGTGGCGCCGGTCGTCACGCGTTTGGGTTGGGCCTCCGAAATTCCGGGATCCTCTGATCGCCACGTCGTCGGCAGTTTCCGCAAGGCGTACTGGGCCAGTATGAGGCTATGGTCGGCCACGAGACGACGCTGAGTTGGTGATATGGAAGAAGAAGGCGAAAGGAAGGAAAATTGGTGGAGATAACGACAAATCCGGGGTGGGTGAAGTAGTAGGTGTGGTCCGGAGAGGGGAAATCAGAGCACTGGCGGTCGCTAGTGGTGGCGCAGTGAAATTCCCGAGGACACAGTCGGTTCTCGGTTAGGCAAGGGTATCTCTGTCGGAGAATCTCGTGTATCCAAGGGGTAAAGTAATCTGGGTCGTATGATGAGTCTGAATTCCAGAATCGTGTCATTGTATTATCACAAAGTTATGAGTTGCCTACGGGCGGGTCCGTGGCGATTGCGATCACCACGTGTGAGCACGTGCAGGCTGGGGCGAATCAAGTCGCGCTCATACGTGTTCGCCCGGGATGATTGCTCCGTCGCGGGCCTTGGATGGTCGTATCAGTATTTTTGCCACTTGTATTGGCGAATCGACACACGGGGGCACGTGTAAATGCGCAGATCAAGTCTCGCTTACACGCGTCCTCGCGCGGTATTCACTAGGCCAGACATCCGAGTGTCTAATCGCTCTGTAAATGTCGAGTATGCAATATGCAACAGGCACTACCGTCCAATCAAAAGATGAGCAAAAACGAGAACGGGATTACCGATTGCACAAAATTCCTACTCATGAGTGCATCAAAGGCAACAAACAAAGGCAAAGGCAAGGATCCGGTAGAAAGACAAGCAACCAAACATGGCATCCATACATCCATTCATTCAGCAACATACACCCACAGTGCATTCAGCAACATACACCCATAGTGCATCTAAGATGGAAATCGTGAAGACAAGTGTGAACAAAAACCCAAGTCCAGATTCCGAAAAACAGAGAACGGGCAAATCACCCGGAGCCGAAATCAAAATTTATGTACACGAGACAGGAGGGAGAAAAGATAAAAGAAACTACAAAACCGCGTCCATCAACCTCAACTCCCTCTTCCTCTCGCTCTCTCTCCGATTGGGACAGTTCGTCGTCACACACCCACCCACGAAGCCGTCACCCCGCTTAGTCCTCCCGCACCCGTCAGTTTCCCCCATGCCCACAGTCCGTCATGGCCCGCGTCAACCCCGCGCGTTTGGCACCAGCTCGTCGGGTCGCCCGACTCCTGCTCTACTCACCTCTTACTTCGCTCGTGTGCCGACCCTCTCTGATCACGCAACCCCGAGCTTCCAACTGCTGGTTAAGAGAGCTAACTAATCGCGCAGGCAAAATTTATAGCTTGCATGCATGCGCGAAGAACACGGAATTACCAGGACTTAGGAGGGAGATTAGAGAGGGAGTGTCTGCGTTCTGCATGACCGGGCCGCGGCGTGGTGGGCGTAGCCACTCTCCACGCATCGATCTGAGCATGCAGTCCGTAGCTAAAAACGCGGCAAAAGAAAGAGGAGGAGGGTGGGAAAGACGAAGCGCAAGAAGAAACATACAGTTACAATGGCGCCAGCCAAAATTACAGTTACACACCCGATTAAAGGCGCCGACTTATCAGAATTTCGTTGCAGCCGCATAAAGAAGCGCGTAAGCAAAAAGGCGTCGCGCGGCAAAAGTCCTAATTACAAAATTCCTAATTCCTAACTAATGCGAAAAAGCAAAAGTACAGGTTCTGGAAGGAAAGTTCGAAATTGCGAGAGCCATCGGGGCTCGACAAAATTCGAAAAAGAATTCAAAAAGAATGAAGCAAATTCCCGCACGATGTCCGCGCCCAAAAAGTTCCGAAACCGAACCAAAAAGAAATGACGTCGACATTTATGAATCGTGCGCCTGGCGGTGCGCCAGCCATCCGACCAATCAATCACCCGTCCCGGGACACACCCAGCTCCGAACTAAGCCATCCAAAAAAATCGACGCAAAAGACGAAGAAGCGAGGGTACTGATGCAATTTCCCGTCCATCCCAATCTCCCGTAATTGGCCCAACCTTCCCAGCTTAGGACCCCTCATTGCAACCACGCAGAAAATTGCGCGCTACAAAAAGTGGTTCGTCACATATGTGACGCCCAGGGGGTTCCAATATTAGCAAGCTTTTGCTTGCTTGTTGACACGTGTCGATCTCTCTAATCGATCGACACGAGGAACTCTTCTTTCTATGCCACTTACCGTTCGAAGGAGTGTGGACGTCATTCAATCGTGGCAACACAAGTCTACTACTAATTCCTCAGGGAGGGCCATCAACAATCCAAGGAGGGGATTACACGTGTCGATGTCATGACGCGTGCCCATCTGTCATACATCAGCGAGCGTCGGGGAGGGGAAAGGGGAGACGGTACATGGAGGGGTGGCGAGGGGGAGGGTTGATGGGTAGCGGGGGAAGGAAGCTCTCCATTCCGGCCACCGTCTCCGGAAGTTCCTGATAACGAACGATCCAGTGGAAGTGGGGGAATCGGTTGCCTGTGTAGGGGAGGGACGCGAGGTAGTCGGGGTAGAGGGTGGTGAAGGTTCGGAAGAGGGCCGCTCGAAAGTGATCGTGGTTCTCTTATGAGGGGATAGTCCCCGTAATCATGCAGTATACCTCGATAATTTTGTGGCCTCGCCACGCGGCACTAAGGAAAAGGATATGGAGGCAGAAGACAGGGCGGGCACATCGGGTGGAAGGGTGGGGATAAACAGTGACAGCGAGACGGGTGGTGTAAAAAAAACGGAAGGTATCGATGGGGAAAGGATTGGCGGGGAAGGTAACGCGGGTTGTGATCTAGCAGAAGGAGAGGTGATCAAGGGGACGGCGGGATAAGGACCGGGGACGAAGCCCGATGCCCCGCATCGGTACGTGGACGAGTTGGTGGGCGGTCGGAGGTGGAGGGGGAGGGGGATCGGCTCCGTCGCCGTCTTGCTGATGCGGCCGAAGTCTCGGCAGCTGTCTCTCCATCCTCGGGCTTAGGTGGCTCTGGATCCCGGGCCCGATCGTCGGCGAGCGGCTGGCCGGCTGCGCTGGCGAATTCCAACTGTCTCTTCCCGGCCGCGATTTCTTCGCTCTTCTGCGCCTGGGCCTGCGCCCGAGCTTCGTCACGCACTTCCTCCTCAAATCCTTCGTACTCCGACTCCTCTAATTTCCCCTGGTCTTCTTCTTCTTCTTCACCGTCTTGCTCTTCTTCCTCCTCCGCTTCACTTTGCTCCCCTTCGCTGTGCTCACTGTAACTTCCTTCCTCGGGAGTTACTTCCTCGTCGGACCTTTCTTCGACCTCTTCCTCTTCTTCCGAGCTTTCTTCTTCCGCTTCAATCTCTACCTCCTCATTCTCGGAGGCCGTCTGATCTTGGAAGAAGGCGACGTCGACTATCTCGTGCGGGTCCAGATAATCGCGTTTTGACGGTGGGTTACGACCGCTTCCAGGTTCCTCCAAGCACGCCAACCACTGAAGATATGGCGCCAAGGTTCGCATGAGGACGTGCAGAACCGGGCTGTCGTCGTTCTGCGAGACGATCTCGAGTGGGAGATCGTAGGCCAGCTGCGCAAGGGGGACCGTTAACTCGTGCACGATTGGTTGGCGGTGATCGGGCCGCACCGATCCGAAGAGGAATCCGAACAGATCGCCCTCCATTTCCGTTCGCCACGCCTAAATGATAAGCAGTTCGAGGTACTCGGCCCACTGGCGGTGATCCCCGTGCCGCGTCCACGTGACTCTTACTCCGACCAGACACACCGACAGCTCAGCGAAGTGTTCTCGCCAACGTCTCCACTGCAGGGGATCGAGAAGGGGGACAGCAAGTGATTCCAGTCGAAAGGAAAGATGCGGATGGACTCCGGACTGCCAGAAGGTGGGAAAGAAGGAGGGGAGGTCGAAAGTGGAGATTGGGGATGGGTTCATTGAGGACGGGGGAAGGGGATGAGTTCCGGGAGCACCACCGTCGGCTCGTGCTGGAAGGTTCGGACCCCGTCGAAGTCAACGTCATCCGTGGGAAAAAGGTCATCTCCGTGGGGCGTGAGCCAACAATTCCACTCCGCCGCCAACTGTTGTGCCCACAGCCGGAGCGACGACTTGATAGCTGTATGTCGCAGCGGGCCGATGGTGCTGATGACGCCACTGAAGGCGACCACCGCAGACACGTGGCTGATTCCCGGGGCCGATGGCCGATGGACTCCTACTGCCTCTGCTAAAACAACCGCCCGGGGACTTCCTGCAAAACGAAACTCAGCAGCCGCGTACACTCCCTGGGTACAGAAGAACTGCGCAAGTCGCCGAAGAGCTGGATTGAGCCGCGGATGATGAACTTGTCGAATCGTCGAGATGTGACACCGTGACACCAGCAGAGGATTGTCGAGAGCTCACTCCGTAAGAAAACTCATGGCGATGGCGATGGAGACAGAGTAATAGAAAGAGAACGAGAAGGAGACGGAGAGACGGGCGATAAGCAGTCGTCGTCCTCTTCCGCAGCGAAGGAGGAATCGGGCGAATGCGAAGATGGGGAAGGAGGAAGGGGACGAAGGTAGGACACGTGGCGGATGATCGGACGAGCCGATCGGCTGCCGGAGACCTGGGGCACAAGCCGCGCGGTGTTCACGCCGTTTGGTCCGAGCTCAATCACGTGGAATCGCCCGAAGAATCGTGACGCTAGCTTGCCCTGGCGAGCACATTTCCTCACCTGCACAATTTCCCCCAATTTGTACTGGGGCCGAGACCTGCATTCCCGTTCCGGGCCTGGTAGCTTCGGACCTGTCGGCCATGGGTCAACTCGATCATTTTTTGGAGTTTTCGGGCTAGCCTGGGGAGGGACCGTTCCATTAACTCTAGGTGCCGCTTGGCCTTGTCTCGCGTTGTGGCCCTTGTGGGCTGACGGTTGAGCGTTGATTCGTCAGGGAGGCTTGGTATCGATACACAAGCGACGCTATTAGTCCTTAATTGGAAGGGGCTCAAGCCCATCGATTCGTGGGGCGTTCCGCGATGGACCGCTAGGATGTGGTCGACGATATCGGGCCAGGGCCTCGGATCCCGTGCCGCGATGTTTCGTCGCAGTGTTGTCTTTATCACTCTGTTGGCGTTTTCTACCAGCCCATTGGATTGTGACATGTGGGGCGTGGTGTTCCGCACAGCGACACCGTGTATGACCAGGTTCCTCAATAGTTCCCCTTTGAATTCTACCCCATTATCGCTCAGGATCTCTTCCGTATCCTGGTGCATCCCGAGAAAACGATTAACATACTGCGCGATTTCGGCGGCTTGCCGCGTGCGACACGGGTAGGCCTCGATCCATTTCGAAAAATGATCGACAAACCCAATAGGACTGAGTATTCACAACTATTAGGACCAGGAGGTACCACAATATCAGTGGTATCCATACTCACCCTCTAGAACGGCCGCTCAACTACCGTTGGAACTATCGATCTTGGTGGCTGGATCGGCGCCTTGTCAGCAGCACAGACTTGACAGCTTGCGACGATGAATTTCACATCGTCACGAATATTGGACCAATACCACTCATTTTTGTCGATTGCTGATTCTGTAATTCATACAGCAAAATGGGTTGTCGTTTCCTCATGTGCCGTTTTCACCCAGTCATACCTCATGAACGGATGCGGTACAACCGTCCGTTTTTCGTTTTTCTAACCTACCCTCTATCCATCGATAATCCCGAGCCCTTTCGTTAGCCCTCCTCCGATCTTCCTTGGTGAAATCCTGGAGGGGGTTACCAACTAAGGTAGCAATCAAAGCGATGTCGGTCCATACTTTGGCCCTTCGAAATTTCCGAGTCTTTTCCAACCCTTCTGATGTGGCATCCAGAAAGCGAGCCTCGGTCGGGATCTTGTCAACCCGACACAAGGGGCATAACCACGGTTTACTGTCGTTTCGGTATTGGATGCACGAGTCATGGGCTCGTGCGACACACTGTCGGTAGTCTATCCATTCCGCATACCCTTCCCCGTTAGGACGCATGGAGACAAAGTATACGCGAGAAATTGCTTCGCAAAAATAGCAAAATTTATCAGGAAGGGAGAGAAGAGACGAAGAGGAGATGTGAGAAAGAGGGGTAGTGAGGTTACCTCTGTCACCCATTGCCACCGGTCTGCTTCTTGCCACACGGGAGAACTGCCACTTCTCCGTACTTAGGCCCGTTTGTTGGTTCCAATTCCTTCCACGGAGTGATTTCTTCGCCCTTTGGTACTTTAGCGGGCCGATGCAGACGTATCAGTCCGTCCGCGTTGTCGTGCCCCTCTGTCTTCCGGTGGATGATGTCGAAGTCGTACTCCTGTAGTCGTACCACCCAACGCCCAATCATGCCCGTGTAATTAGTGAGTTTCTTCAATGCCAGCAGGGGTTCATGATCCGTTACGAGGCGGAACTTCTGCCCATAGAGATACGGATGGAAGTGCTGGATTCCCCAGACTAGTACTGCATAGCATTCGCCTTGGGGTGCTGAGTCATTCCTCCTCTCGTCTAGCACCGTGCGCGACGCATACTCGATGACATGTTCGCGACCATCGTTCCCCTTCTACGCTAGAATAACGGAAATCGCTTTCGGTTGCCAATCCGTGATAAGAATGAACTGTTTCGAGGGGTCCGGTTTGATCAAAATAGGTGTCGTCGCCAGAGCGTCTTTGAGGGTCGCGAAGGCCTGCTCACACTCCGCGTCCCAACTAAGAGGCTGGTCCTTTCGTAACAGATTCGTTAGCGGTCGTGCAATCGCGGCGAAGCCTTTGATGAAACGACGATAGTACGAGGCCAACCCCAAGAAGGCTCGAACCTGCGTCAGTGACGTGGGAACCGGGGCTTCTCTCACCGCCGCGACCTTTCTCGAGTCAGGCCGCAATCCTCCACGTGTCACGACGTAGCCCAAGAACGAAATTTCCAAAAGGAAAAATTCGCTTTTTTCGAGTGCGATCTTGAACCCAGCGTCCCTCAACGCTCCCAGCGTCCACTCAATGTGTTGTGCATGCCCATGATAGGTCTCCAAGTAGACAAGGATATCATCCATGTATACGATCACGTAGAAGTTGATCATTCCCTGAGTTAGCCGCGTCTTGTTGACGAAGTTCTGGAATGTCATGTTCATCGCTCGCTGGAACATGGCAGGCGCGTTGCAAATTCCCATCGGACACCGAACCCACTACAACGTGCCTTCAAACAACACGAAGGCCGTCTTTGGCCGATCTTCCTCCTTAACCAGAATGTGATGGGAGTCATGGCGAATATCAAACTTACTGAAATAATTAGCGCATCCAATCGCATCCAGCAAATCATCAATCCGGGGGAGGGGATACACATCTTTAATCGTGATTTCATTCAGTTTGCAGTAATCGATGCATATGCAAATCGATCCGTTCTTCTTCGGTACTAACACTACTGGAAATGACCATGGTCCGGTGGTGGGTTCAATCCACCCGCTTGCTTCGAATTCCCGTATTCGTTCGAGAGCCTTTTTTCGTTCTATCTGGGAGTATCGGTAGGGCTTGCAGTGGATTGGGGAATAATTTCCCGTCTGAATTTCGTGTTGGATAACCAACGACAAGCCAATGTCAGTATCGGTTATGCTAATCACTCCCTGATATTCCGTCAAAATATCCGCAATCACCCGGTGAATTTCGTCAGGTACGTACTGTGGGACGTGTAACTCAAATAGGTGGTCCCAGATCCGTACGTCGATCTGCTTCGTGCGTGCCTGTTTCGCCACATCGGGTGGTGGCGCAGAGTTGAACGAATGGTCCGATCGCCAGGAGAACACCGTGACCATCATCTGGGCGTCTTCCTCCCGGATGGCCACGTGTCCTTCCGGGGTGATCCCATCTCAGATATCCTGCCACGGTACGATTTTAGTTGCAATCTTTACTCCGAGTTCATCTGATTCAACCTCAAGACGCCCAGGGGGTTCCAAAGAACTGGCTTCCGCCCCCAAGCGTAGCAATCGTACTTCTTTTGCAGGTGTCAGCAGGGACCTTGGTAGATCCGTGATGTCGTAGTAGTGTTTTTTGTCGTTATATCGGGCGAGGAGAGGGGGGATTCCTTCGTACAGGGTTTGAGGGGGTTCCAAGGAATCGACCATCCTCGAAATCTATACGAGGGGTTCTCCAAAGATCATCGCCTTGGTCCTTTGGATGTTCCTACTGGTTAGATGCATCGTTCTTGGGATCGTCCTGGGCGGCAGGTAATAAATACGCTGTCGTGCTAGCTTCACGATTTCTGGATCATTTTCGTCACTGCTATCCGCGTCCTTCGATGACGACTCATCGTCTGCGGAGTCTTCCCAAGTGATCATACGAAGAGTCCCTGCTATCATCGGCGAGACTCACGGGACTGTGTTGCTAGTAGTACGAAGATTCAGTCTCATAGGTACAACATAGGGCTTTCCTCCCGTATTTCGGCGGATGATTGACCGTCGTTCGAAATCCAGGTTCACTCGTAATGCCACAAGGGCGGGAAGTCCAAAAAGAACGTCGTAGGTATTTACATCTAGCACCACGACATCTCCCAGTGCGTGCACCTTTCCTAATCGGAAAGCGACATTGGTCATTCTTCCTAATGTTTTAATGTTTCTTCGTCTGCCGAAATGAGCTGATCCTTCTCTGTAAGCATGATCAGGTCGTTTTTCCTACCTGCTCTCTGAGATGGCCAAAACAGCAGCTCCCGAATCAATGATTGCATTGTACGGAATTCCCCATATTTCAATATCGCATTCCGCAGACTTCCACGGAATGGGCTTAATCTGTAGGAAATGGTCGTCTTTCTGTATTAATCCTACCCGTATTGGATCCGTCGTGCCAGCCGTGTTGTCCTCGGGCATGGGACTTTTAGCCTTTACGTTCGTGGTTCGGGCGAGGGCGAATCGTTTTCGGTTCGCCTTGCAGTGCTGTAACATCCGCTCATTAGCCTGTTCGAAGATCGAGAGCAGATGGCCGGTCAGAAGTGGAATCCGATGATCCAAGGCTCGGATGACGTTCAGCACTTCGATTTCCCCTGTGACGAAGGTGGGTCCTCCCGACTCCATTTCTGATGGAGAAGGTTGCCACTCCGCCACTTCTTTCTGTTCCGGCGCTGGTCTGATCGTTCCAATCATTCCAAGCCCAAGATATTCAAGCGATACATACTGATCTAACGGGATGAGCTCGGCGGTTTCTTCCGTGGTTGCCAAAGCACTTCCCCCACCTTCTATTTCTTCCATCAGGGCTCTCACTCGTCCTGGTCCGTTAGCGATAGGAGCTGCGGCCATTGGTGCAACTCCGACCCGTTGTTGCGGAGGTCGGTGGGGGCAATCATGGGCTAGATGCCTTGGCTGGTGGCATGCATAACAGACATTCAGATTGCTTGCGGCTCCTCCGAGAACAGGCGCCGGGGCCAGTCCTTGTTGAGTCGGAGGGGCACATACCGCGATGGGCTGCATGTTTCTCATCATGGCCTCTAACCGAGCGTTGTGCTCTCGCTGTTCCTTTTTGCTTTCCTGGATAAGGCTAATTAACGTTTTGGTTAGTTCGAAGATGGTAGTAGATTCAGTTGTTCTTACAGGATTCTCAATTGATGGCGGGGGTGCCGTTCTTACAGGTGTTGGCATCACAGGAACAGGGACACTCGGGATTTCACTTGGGGTCGGTCGTTTAGGGCCCACCTGTTCTAGATAGGTAACTGGGTCAGACACAAATCCCATATTTTCGAACTTGTTCGGTAATGCGGCCAGCTCGGCTCTCGCCCTCGCAAGCTCGGACGAATCTCCTTCCCTAGAATAATCTTGTCCTTCCAAGAAGTTCGCCACGAACTTCCATTCCATCTCTTCTGCAGCGGCCATGATCTGTTGCAACGTGTAATTGATGAGGGAAAACTGCTTTCGTAGCTTCGCCCTTATCGCTCGGCTGCGAAACCCATCAATAAACAAATCTCTCCCGACTTGCTCGCCTCGCTCAGTTTTCACAAACATTCGGTAGAACCGGTTTTGGTATTCTGCGACAGACTCGAGAGGTTTTTGCACTCGGTCCTTGATCATGTAAAGTGCTTGCTCTGGATGGACATACTCAAATCGATTCATAAAATCTCATTCGAAGGTCGGAAGATCAACTCATACATAGGTACTAAACCAATGATGAGCGTCTCCTCCTAATCGAGCAGGAATGTTTACATGCGCTTCGTTATCATCATACTGTTGTGCTCAAAGCGTGGCCAACCATGCTCCTGCAAGATGATGTGTTGGGTCGAATAGATAAAGATCAGGTGGCGTCATGGGAGCCCGTGCTCGTGGGGCGGGTTGATTAGGATTTGGCTGATCAGCAGTCTGTTGCGAATTCGGGTTCTGTACATTAGCATTCATGTTGGCTGCCCGTCGATTAGCCGATCTGCTTCGGGTGATGACGCGGTCGCGTCTATGCGCGTTTCGGGGTCGAGGCCGCCCTCAGTTAGCCAGATCGCCGAATTAACGTGCTATCGATCCTAAGACCCGGCCACGTGTCGAGCTCCGATACCAACCTCACACCCAGCGCGACTTCCTGATCGGAGTAGGATGTGGGCCTGGAAGTGCGAAAGGGGGTGTGCCAAGGATTTTTGGGAAACTGGGGGTGGAGTCCCAGGTCAGAACTGAGATCTCCTGTGGCAGGGTTTTTCGGGGCCACGAGTGCAATTTGGCGGAGAGGGCGGACCGCCTCTGGTAACAAGGCAGATGATATGCGTGGGTCGCTCAGGGTCGGGTGAGCCATTGGTTTCGGGGACGGCGGTTTGCGGGAGGGTCCCTTCGGGGTAGGTGGGGCTCCGATGAGTCAGGCCATCGGGAGTTGCCACGTGGCGCCAGTCGTCGCGCGTTTGGGTTGGGCCTCCGGGATTCCGGGGTCCTCTGATCGCCGCGTCATCGGCAGTTTTCGCAGGGCGTACTGGGCCAGTATAGGGCTATGGCCGGCCACGGGACGACGCTGAGTTGGTGATATGGAAGAAGAAGGCGAAAAGGAGGGAAACTGGTGGAGATAACGACAAATTCGGGGTGGGTGAAGTAGTAGGTGTGGTCCGGAGAGGGGAAATCAGAGCACCGGGAATCGCTAGTGGTGGCGCAGTGAAATTCCCGAGGACACAGTCGGTTCTCGGTTAGGCAAGGGTATCTCTGTCGGAGGATCTTGTTTATCCAAGGCGTAAAGTAATCCGGGTCGTATGACGAGTCTGAATTCCAGGATCGTGTCATTGTGTCATCACGGAGTTATGAGTTGCCTAAGGGCGGGTCCGTGGCGATTGCGATCACCGCGTGTGAGCACGTGCAGGCTGGTGCGAATCAAGTCGCGCTCACACGTGTTCGCCCGGGATGATTGCTCCGTCGCGGGCTCTGGATGGCCGTATCAGTATTTTTGCCACCTGTATTGGCGAATCGACACACGGGGGCACGTGTAAATGCGCAGATCAAGTCTCGTTTACACGCGTCCTCGCGCGGCGTTCGTTGGGCCGGACATCCGACTGTCTAATTGCTCCGTAAATGTCGAGTATGCAATATGCAACAGGCACGGCCGTCCAATCAAAAAATTAGCAAAAACGAGAACGGGATTACCGATTGCACAAAATTCCTACTCATGAGTGCATCAAAGGCAACAAACAAAGACAAAGGCAAGGATCCGGTAGAAAGACAAGCAACCAAACATGGCATCGATACATCCATTCATTCGGCAACATACGCCCACAGTGCATCTGAGATGGAAATCGCGAAGACAAGTGTGAGCAAAAACCCAAGTCCAGATGCCGAAAAATAGAGAACGGGCAAATCACCCGGAGCCGAAATCAAAATTTATATACACGAGACAGGAGGGAGAAAAGATAAAAGAAACAGCAAAACTGCGTTCATCAACCTCAACTCCCTCTTCCTCTCGCTCTCTCTCCGATGCGGACAGTCCGTCGTCACGTACCAACCCACAAAGTCGTCACCCCGCTTAGTCCTCCCACGCCCGTCAGGTTCGCCCACGCCCACAGTCCGTTGTGGCCCGAGTCAACCCCGCACGTTTGGCACCAGCTCGTCAGGTCGCTCGACTCCTGCTCCACTCACCTCTTACTTCGCTCGTGTGTCGACCCTCTCTGATCGCGGAACCCCGAGCTTCCAACTGCTGGTTACTAAGAGAGCTAACTAATCGCGCAGCTGCATGCGCGAAGAACACGAAATTACCAGGACTTAGGAGGGAGATTAGAGAGGGAGTGTCTGCGTTCTGCATGACCGGGCCGCGGCGTGGGGGACGTAGCCACTCTCCACGCATCGATCTGAGCATGCAGTCCGTAGCTAAAAACGCAGTAAAAGAAAGAGAAGGAGGGAGGGAAAGACGAAGCGCAAGAAGAAAGATACAGTTACAATGGCGCTAGCCAAAATTACAGTGACACACCCGATTAAAGGCGCAGACTGATCAGAATTCCGTTGCAGCCGCATAAAGAAGCGCGTAAGCAAAAAGGCGCCGCGCGACAAAATAAAGTCCTAATTACAAAATTCCTAAATTCCCAGCTAATGCGAAAAAGCAAAAGTACAGGTTCCGGAAGGAAAGTCCGAAATTCCGAGAGCCATCGGGGCTCGACAAAATGCGAAAAAGAATTAAAAAAGAAAATTCAAAAAGAACGAAGCAAATTCCCGCGCGATGTCCGCGCCCAAAAAGTTTCGAAACCGAACCAAAAAGAAATGATGTCAACATTTATTAACCGCGCGCCTGGCGGCGCGCCAGCCATCCGACCAATCAATCACCTGTCCCGGGACACACCCAGCTCCGAACTCAGCCATCCAAAAGTATCGACGCAAAATACGAAGAAGCGAGGGTACTGATGCAATTTCCCGTCCATCCCAATCTCCCGTAATTGGCCCAACCTTCCCAGCTTAGGACCCCTAATTGCAACCGCGCAGAAAATTGCGCGCTACAGAAAGTGGTTCGTCACAGGGGGATGTGCCTCAGACTGAGGTAGGATAGCAGGGAAGGGAAGGGAAGGTGGCCTCTACTTTGGCTGCCGCCGCCAGCGATCACCATTGGTCTAGTCCTTGGCCGCTACAACGCCCTGGGCTTTGTACAAGGCGAAGAAAAACAAAAAAGGAGACAAGGTGAGACTAAGACTTTCTCAACTTATCTTAATTGTGGTCAGGTGCATCCAGGGTAGCCGTAAAGGGTCACACACAGGACCTAATTGTGGTTAGGTGCATCCCGGGGTAGAAGTACCCATTACATACAGTGAAGTCCTCGTGTGAGTATGGCCTTAGAAGGGACTGCTGGTGCCAAGTCCCACTTACACGAATTCTTGATTTCTGACCGTTGATTCTGAAGATCAACGACCAGAAATGAAGAATTCGGCCAAGAGGGACTTGGCCCCCGGTGTTTTCTAGATTCCCTGAGGATGCAAAGGTGGAGAGAGTGCCCTTCTAGGCCTTTTGGCTAAGATCAAGTCTAACAACTGATCAGTCCGTGGTCCATCGGGGAATTTTTCTGAAAAAAAAAAAAAAAAAAAAAAAAGGAAAAAGAAAAAGAAAAGGTGGAGATAGAGGGCGCTCCTCATTGATCCATTACCTGTTTTATTGGGTATATAACGGACACTTGAGGCGGGTTTCCCAGCAGGTGCAGCCCCCCAGCAATGGACACGAGTCATCTCTTCTGCAGTGTGGGCCTTCCTACCACCACAAAACTGCAGTTCTGCCCCCAGATGTTTCAATTACAAAAAAAAAGAAAAAGCAGGGCTGCCTCTGCCAGGCGGGACAAGCACAAAGGTCGGTAGGCCACGAGTCTCCGCAGATGCTGGTGGTCTGGAACAAGCTCATTTTTTTGATTACCGTGCCATTCAAAGGGCATATTAGCCGCTATAGCTCAGTGGTAGAGCATCTGTCTTGTAAACAGAAGGTCCAGAGATCGATACTTTGTGGCGGCAATTTATGCTTGTTCGTTCCGTGATGTTTGTTTTCTTTTTTGAATTCCCTACCGTGCATGTTGTCTGTGCTCCATCTGAAGGGATATGTATATGTATATATATATATTTTCAATATGTGGTCCGATGGGTCACGGAGCAGATGATCAGAACAGATACTACACTTGATCTTAGTCAAAAGACCGAGAAAGGTATATCCGAAGGGATATGCGAAGTGTCTGGTGGGGCATGATTCTTTTTTTTATATATTTTTTAATTATTATTACGCCCTCATACCATTACTCACCCTAGAGAGAAAACGCAGTCACCAGCGCGTGCAGTGCCGGGGCAACGCAAAAACCACCGTTGGTACTTGCGCGCAGTACAATTCACTGTCGTGCAGTCGTATAGCGTGGCTATGAAAGGTAGCGGCTTGATCGCTCGACGGACGGTCGACTGCTTGATCGCTTGACACTCTGGTATCCCTATGTGGGGCATGATTCCATCCGAATTATCGACGGTGGCAAAGGCTTAATCCTGCCACTGCTAATGGAATCATCCCCGTTCCCCCCTGGTGATATCTGCGCTAGGGGCTGTGAGCGTTGCGCTCGCTCGTATTGCAAGACCATTTGTGAGCACTATGTTCCGATTCCGACCACAGCTCTCTGGTGCAACCACTCCCCTTACCATTCCTACATACACACGCACGCAGACAGACACAAAGACAGACAGATGCACACATTGCTACACAGAGAGAGAGAGAGAGAGAGAGAGAGAGAGAGAGAGAGAGAGAGAGAGAGAGAAGAGGGGGGGGGGGGGTCGCTGGCAGAGATTGAATCGAGTAGGACTCGTGAACAAAGTGTTTAGCGACGACTTGCAAGTGTTGAACTCACTTCTACAATACAAATGGGAAGTTCGAGACGCTCATGAGCAGAACGATCATCATGTCAAACTGAGCGGCTGCCTTCCGAGGAAACAGAATGCCTTCTTCTTGGGGAGAGAAAAAACAGAGAAAGACGAGGAAACAGCAGAACAGTGAGAGTAGTCCCCCCAAGCTTTCCTATAATGAGCCCCATCCGTGCCGACCATGTTTTTTTTCGGCTTCGTGAGTAGTGTGGCAAGGCCCCCAAGTCCACCATCCCCTTCTGTCTACAACAATCTTTTTGTTTTCTCTTTTCTGTATTCAACGATCTTCCCGTCCACATTCTTCTCTCTGAGCATGAGCATGGGTTCGGCCTCGTCGAACGTAATTGGCAGGGTGCAGCGTGTCAATGGTTGGGTGCCGGATCGATCTGGCCTCTCCGAAAGTCATTGGCTTGGTGCCACGTGGCCATGATTGGCAGGACGGGCCAGGCCTCTTGAGAAGTCATTGGGGACAATGGTTGGGGGCATGATGGATCTGGCCTCTTCCGTAGCCATTGGCCTAACTGCCACATGGAAATGGTTGGGGGAGGATGATTCCCGCCTCGTCGGGAGTTAATTGTCTTGGTGCCACGTGGCAATGGTTGGAGGTAGGATGGATCTGGCCTCTGCGGAAGTCATTGGCTTGGTGCCACGTGGCAATGACTTGCAGGACGGACCAGGCCTGTTCAGAAGGCATTGGCTGGTTGCCACGTGGCAATGGTTGGGAGCATGATGGATCTGGCCTCTTTAATAGTCATTAGCTTACTGCCACGTGGAAATGGTCGGGGCCAGGATGCATCTGGCCTCTTCGAAGCTGATTCTCTTGGTGCCATGTGGCAATGGTTCGGGGCAGGATAGATCTGCCCTTTTCGAGAGGACATATGATGGGTGCAACGTGGCAATGGCTCGCGGGATTGGCAGGGCTACCGTCCTCCCCCGAACGCCGCACACCCTGATTATGCATGCATACAAGCGAGCTTTCGGGTCCCATACATACAGCCAAAATGGACCTGCGTTGTGCTCGGGGAAAGACGGTAGCACGCCACGTTAGAAAACATGCGGGCGCCAAAAAGAAAAGGGTAGCACAGGGTGGGTAGAGGGGTGCGCCAGGGAAATTGACGAGAGGAAGGGAGGGTGGGTGGGGTCTTCCGATGATGACCGAATGTGGCTCTGATTACCAAGGGTGACTTTCATATGTCTACCTTCTTCACCCGAATACAACGTACGGTCATTATTGCTGTATTTAGATGGGGTATCTTTCCGTCTAAATACAGCAATAATGACCGTACGTTATATTCGGGTGAAGAAGGTAACGTAGTACCCAACCTTTACAACAACCTGTACTTTGTCTTTAAAAAAAAAAAAAAAGAGAGAACAAAAAAAAGGGTAACGTGCTCGCTAAGTGTCGGCGTTTCGTGTAACGTGATCGCCAAGTGTCGGCATTTCCCAGAGAACGTTGGCGCCAGAATTTTCGTTGGCGCCAAAACTTTCCTTCCTCGTCTGTCGCAGGGGATCCGGACCGCCTATGTCTTCTTCTTCTTCTTCTTCTTCGTCGGTCGTCGTCGTCGTCGTTGAGTTCTTCTTCTTTTCCCGATACGGGGCATCGCTCCACTACTCTCCTAAAAAATAATGGCTGTGTATCTTCCCATGTTCTAGCGTGGTAGAGGCCCTCGCTGCACTACTCTCGAAATGTGCAAAACGAGAGTGAATCTTCCGCTAGAATATGGAAAGATCCACCGCCATGGTTTTTGTCGTTTATGCATGTCGAGAGTAGTAGTGGAGCTGGGCCCGTCTTCTTATCCAACGGCTGAGCTATCATTCAGCACTTCGTTTCGCTTCGTTGCGTCCGCTTCAGGGGGATCCCGACGCACTGTCGTTTCTGCCCCGCGACTCGAAGCGTCGTTTGCCCGCCCGGCTGACGTGGCCTCTTCGTGGCCAATCTGTGCAGATACAGAGCCTCGCTCCAGGACACGTCAGTCCAAAGAAAAATGTATCTCCATGGAACAATCGTCCAGATACACTCGGATTTGACTCACTATAATACAAATTGGAATGTGCCGCCACAATCAACACATCAACAGATACATGACGAATGTTGTGTAGTTTTTTTCCCTTTTTTTTTTTTTTTTTTTTTTTTTTTTTTTTTTTTTTTTTTTTTTTTCAATCTTCTCTGCGACCGCGATTTTGTTTTTGATATATATCGTCACAAATATATATATATATTTTTGATAGTGGTCCCTGTGACCGCGATTGTTGTGTAGTTTTATACCTTTCTCGGCCTTTTGGCTAAAAATAGATCAAGTGCAATGTATCTGTTCTGATCAGTTCAATATCTGATCCGTGGTCCATCGGGCCACATTACAAAAAAAAAAAGAAAGATTGTTGTGTAGTTTTGCCGGGGCCCACATCACATGCTCTTGAAACGTTAGCGGTCCTTGGGGCATCCGCTCAAAAAAAACGTGGAACGATACAGAGAAGGGTAATTACCAAAATGGTCCCTGCGCAATTCAATTCAGGATGATTGAAAAAAAAAAAAGAACGTTGTGTAGTTTTGGCGGGGCCCACATGCTCTTGAAACGTTAGCGGTCTTTGGGACATCCGCTAAAAGTGGAACGATACAGAGAAGGGTAATTACCAAAATGGTCCCTGCGCAATTCAGTTCAGGATGGCACGCATAAATCGACACGTTAAAGTTGAATTACAGACCTGAAAAAAAAAAGAAAAAAAAGAAAAAAAGAAATACAGACCTGAGTTCGAACTCAAGAGGAGTAAAAGGGTCTCGATCCACTACACTACCGTCTTCCCCCGAACAGAACGCACCCTCATCTTGGCTGTACCGGACCGGAAATACAGCTTGCATACGTTCAATTTCAGGGTGCGTTACGTTCGGGGGAAGACGGTAGACTCTAGAAAATAGTCTAGAGTCCGTCTAGAGTTGTCGGACTCTAGAAAACAGCACAAGAGTGGATGATGAGGTCTTTTCTTTTCTTTTTTTTAACCATGGATGATGAGATCTCAAGGCTGCAGCCCTTCTATTGAAGAAAAAAAAAAAAAAAAAAAAAAAAG
>BFEA01000330.1:1527800-1537903 GCA_003427395.1 Chara braunii | reverse complement strand
TTTTGGGAACGCCGGACCCCCAGGAGCAAAAACTTCCGACCTGATTTGGCAAAAAAAGTTAGTTTTGATTTCGTTCAAAAAATATAATATGTTCGTTTTGACGAAATGGCTGTTTTGGGTGTGCCACGGCACGACACGCCCCTACTTTGCTACCAACACACACCGCAGGAGAGAAATGAAGTTTGCCAGAAATGGAAAGACAGTGTCATAATCTGACTCGCTTGTTTCCACTCGGCAGGACCTTCCGAATTTCTCTTTCTCACAGACAGCGCACACGGACACAACTTACGGCCACATGCGTAGGTGAGAGGAAAACTTTCGGGTCGGGTGCAGGTGGCGACGTCAAGAATCTACAAATGATGACAACCGCGAACAAAGGATTGTGGGGTTGTACGTCGTATCTTTCGTTGTCAGAGCCGTCATTTTCTTTATTTTTTTTTGTGTTGTAAAACAATAAAAAAATTGAGAACAAATCGTTTGTTACACATTATTAAATACGAAAAAGGTGCCACACACCGGTTTACTCGCGAGACGAGGCCCCTGGAGAAGCCCCCTCCCCCCAAAAAAAAAAAAAAAAAAAAAAAAAAAAACACTCTTTAGTGGTCCGCCCGTTCACCTTGAACGGCCGTTCACAAAAAAAACACGAAATGAACTGTCGGTCACGTTCAAGTGACTGGTGTCGGTCACGTTCACGGGTCTGACACTGAGAGAGAGAGAGAGAGAGAGAGAGAGAGAGAGGGCCTGAATGGCAAAATTGAAATATGGGTCAAATTGCGGCCGCCATCTTTTTCACAGTTGGAGTGATTTTTTTTTAATTTATTGGGCGTTTTTCCTGGAAAGATCAGAACAAAATCTACGAGTATTCCAATTTAATTTTTTTTTTGCGCATTCTTCGGAGCACGAAAACGCACTGAATTTGGAGTACATTTTCTAGTTGGCCTATACGTGACTGAGTGGCGAAAATGAAAAATGTGTCGATTCGGTTCGACGATTATTTTGCAGTCTAAATGATTTTTTGAAAATGTTCTAATATTTTTCCTGGAAAGAACCTGCGCTCATCTATGGATTCTCAAAATTTCAGATTTGTCTGCGGGTTCCTCCGATTACAAAAAATCACCAAAGTTGTCAGGGACCAGCCCAAGTCTCAGCGTGTATCGTAGGCCTACCCGACACGATACTGACCCAATCAACCCCTCGACCTTTTTTGTCCGAGGGTATTACTACTAATCCTAACCACCATAGTGCGCGTTAAAACAACGCGCGCACAGACTCTCGAAATTTTCTCACCGATTCGCCCCAGCCTCAATGGTCGAGGAAATCGTTTAGGAGCGCTGTGTGAAAACGCACACACCTTGAACTTCGGACCGGCCCCGCCTTGGTAGCTGATGTCGTCGCTGTGTCGTCTGCAAAAGCATGGCCAAATACCCTTGTAAGGGTATTTGGTCCGACAGTATTCCCATCCCCTATTAATCGACGTCCTCGTCGCCAGAGACGTTTATCACAATCATCCATACAAATCCCCTTTCGATCATTTTCCATAATCAAATCAACTGATAAAATATGACATGATCAATAACATCACCGAACAGATAATACAATATGAAACAATACATGTACCTCTCTTTCCCCTTGGAAGAGAAGGTAAGTCCCTTTCCCAAAATAATGCGCATCTTTGATAAGTGGATAGCCAAATCCGATTCCCTAGAAGTGTGGTTCAGGATTGACATCGTCACCTCACTTTTCATTATAACTGCCGAGATTTTAACCCGGGTCTCCCACATTACAAAATAAATTCAATGACATGAAGTGGGGATACTTGATCCGTACAACAGTACATGAAATAGTCAAGTATGACAATGTTTCCTCCTTCCCCTCACCCTTAGACTTTGGCCAGGTCATCGTTGGTTGTTTTCAGGGTCATTTGTCCACGTGCGAACTCAACACCTCAAATGTGGGTCCTAACCGAGACCTTGGATGTCCAACTTTCGATATTAATGTCCAAAGTTGCCAGTTGTCCTGCCCCATGTTTAATACAAGAGGACAAGCATTCTTCATCTTGATCCACCACAGTCCTGCTGATCAGGTCGGGGTTGCGACCTACCGTGTTTGTTATATTAACGGTAGTCCCCGTATTGGTTGCGGAATGACAGGTAAGTCCTATCATCAAAATTCATATATTTCAAAGACTACATTCGACCCCTCTGATAACCACCTGAGTTGATTCCTTCATCAGGGTGGTCATCCCTCAGGTCTCAACTCCAGGCCAAAATTAGAAGGTTCGCTGCCTAGTTATACTTGGTCAGCAGCCCACGCTGGGAGTTACGTCCCAACGATGCCAATTTTCCACTATAGGCTTGGTAATCCAGTCCCTCAGACTGACCTCCTGAAGTTGATGAACGATGTTCAATTCAATATATATAAAAAATCATGATGAAAAATATTTTAATTCTTGTCAGGTTGTCACTCAATGGATGAACAAGGACCATCGTCAGGCGGTCACTCAGGGATCGTGTCCTCCAAGTCTCGATCACAGCTCGGTCAGACACGCGTCTCGGGGATTATCGTGTGCAAACATCGATATATCTGAGTGAGTTCCTCGTTTGGATCTCACAACTTATCTCAGACTAACCCCATAGAGTAATGAGCGGCGACCTTTCAATACATACTTTTGATGTCTTTTCAAGCAGGACACTTATCGTGTTTGCCTAAAAATAATTTTCAAGATTTACGAACTCAGTCTAGGTCGCCGTCATACAACTTTTGAGGCTTTGCCTTCAATAATACTTTGCACGAATGTTCGCATAATACTCATATCTGAGTATTAAGCTAAGCTGTCCCAAAAAAAAAAAAACCTTCTCGACGACAGTTATCAAAACTGAACCTCATTCTATCATCTTTATCGATATCACCATCGAAGGCACATGTCACATGCAACTCGTTACTGTACACAGGTTTTTCCCCTTGTTTTCACAAAACTTTACAATACAAGTGTAAGTGACATTCTCCTGCCAAAATAAGGAATATTACTCAAGATAGTTGAAGAAACGTTTGAGACTGTAAGGAAAATAAATCATAATTCATACAATACCAAAACAATCAGTCATACTCATACCAATTTAAACAAACAGCAATTGGTAACTTCGTTAGCAATGAGAACAACCGTTACAATTGAGACTGCACGAGAATAAAATCACAGCGAAGTTACAATGACAATGATAACGATGACATAAAATATACTACTCCTTCAGGCTTAATAGGGTATATCGTGCCGAGGGGTGGTGTAATCCGATCAAAGGATAACATCCCAGATCCCGAGCCCCGCTTCTACAACAGAAAAAAACCTCTGTTGATTTTTAGGTTGGAGAAACGTTTGCCTTGTTCAAGCAACATTGAAATTAACGCTGCTGTTGAAAGCAACGTTCCTCGAACCGGACAACAGTTCTGCGGTAAAAAAAATGTTGCCTGAGTGTTGCTCAAGTCATGACTAACGTTGATAAAACTAACTACGTCTCTTTCAAAGAATATGGGCTACAATTGTCAAATGTCAAGGCCATCACCTTATTAATATAAAAAAAAAACAAAGATATTGTATGTCGTTGGAGGAGTATCCATCGTCGGACTCACGGTAATATACAGTTGACAACAGAGACAGTGATGCCTAGTACGGGTCATGCTTCATGTAATTGCAGTCAGATACATCTTTTTAAATGGTTTGTGTAAGTTTGTACACACTCATACCGACAACTTTTGGACTTGGTATGCAGACATTGGTGGGGTGAGATGCATCCAACCCCGACTGCAATTGCAGTCAGATACACGTTTTCAATTGGTCAGTGTAAGTTTGTGCCAATGGGCTTTGCTTTGAGTACGTTTACAACCAGCTGTCCTTCAAACACTCCGTAGAGCACTTCGTGCCGTTCAGTGGACAACAGTGCAGCCATTTTTTTTTATTTTTTTTTTGTGTGATCAGAACAAATGTCTCTATTGTGGATCTGAAAATGGACCCACTTCGGAGTCCCACATTTTCGAAGCACATTCAGGTTTTTTTTTTTTTTTTTTTTTTTTTTTTTTTTCTCTCTCTCTCTTTTTTTTTTTTTTTTTTTTAAAATAGGTTCAGGTTTTTTTTTTTTTTTTTTTTTTTTTTTTTCTCACCCTCCGCTCTGTATTTTTCCCTGAAGTGTACAACCACAGATGAATGGATTTGACTCCATGAATCTGGACAAGTTGTCGATCAGGTGCACAAATTTGTGATTGATCTGCAATGCGGCATCTCTTCATAAACCACATCCAGGTACAGGTAGTGCAATCCTCTTTGGTAGTGGGACCTTGCGGCAGGTGTAACACTGCGTGTTGAACTTGGACCTCTATCTCTAGCAGGGGGACGTCAAAAAAATGTACCCCCTTACTCCCCACCAGCCCCATATATAAGTAAACCATAAAAAGAAAAAAAAAGTGAAGGCGTGTGCTTGTTGCCTTCAGGCCAGATTAGTGGGCGTGCTACTAAGTTTTTTTTTTTTTGGGGGGGGGGGGGGGGGGGGGGGGGAACACACAAACCGGGGGGAAAAAAAAAGGGGGGGGGGGAAAAACGGGGGAAAAATCCCCCCGGGGGAAGGGAGAAAAAAAGGGGGGGGACATATCAGCCGCCCCCCCCCCCCCCCCCCCCCCCCCCAACAGCAAAAGTAGTGGTACGGTCGATTTTTTATTTTTTTTTAAAGGGGGCGCGCGCGCAAGCGAGGCCCGAACGGTTTTGAAATTCGTTTGGAGAACTTTTGGACCTTCACAATCGTTTGGAGGGGGGTCCATTTCTTTTCTCGTCGTCGGTCGAAATTTTTTATTTTTTTTGAGGGGGCGCGCGCTCAAGCAAGGCCAGAACGAATTTGAATTTCGTTTGGAGAACGTTTGGACCTTCCCGATCGTTTTCGGGGGTCCGTTTCTTTTCTCGTCCTCGACAAAAAACAGTAAGGGCTTGGGGAGGGCTGTTAGGGCTTGGGGAGGGCTGTTTCTTTCCTGTTGTTTCACTGGCAGGCCCGCTTCCAGTCCGCTTGAAGGAAGCAACGCCGTCAATCCGTTACCGAGAAGCGCCGACCTGCCTGTGCTTTCGCCACCATCAGCAAGCTCCGGAGCGACCGCCACCATCAGCAAGGTCAGTCTCTACCAGCCCTCCTGCCCTCCCTCGAACTCACCTCCTCCCTCTCGCCCAACTCCTCCTCCACATCTTCCCCCTCCTCCTCCTCTCCTCCTCCGCCTCCTTCATCTCTCCTCCTCCTTGTTACGGTATAGTCGTTTTCTTTCTTTTTCCATACTATGGAAACTTGGACTCGAAGCTTCGATTGTATCTCCGACTATCTCCTCACCACCTCCGCCTCCTTCTGGTCGCCTCCTCCTYCTCGTCACTTCATCCTCCACGTCATCTCCTCTCCATCTCCCATTATCCTCGCCTCCTGAYGCATCTCTYCTCCTCCGCAGATGTCGATGTCCTCTCCTYCTCCTCSTCCTCATCCTCCTCCATCCCTCCACATCAAGGTCTCGTCATCTTTTCTTYTTTATAGTTCTCGTAACATCTCCTCCTCCACCCTTCCTTGTCCAGCTTTCCTCCTCYATCTCTCCTTGTCTATCTCTGCTCCTCCATTTCGTATCCTCCTTGTCACGGCTTCGTCACTTTTTTTTTCATGGCAATGTAGTATTTAGAAGTTTGAACTGTAGGGGTAGAGCGAGCACAGACGGGTCTCTTGCGAGTGTCAGTTGCTTGTGTGCTTACCTGTGATGTAGCTGCAGTCGCACCTATTCTGCGGCTTCTTGTCCTCGTTCCCCTTCGTTTACTCCATTCAATCCACTCTCGGCTATGGCAAAGATCAAGCCGGTTCGTGGCTTCAATGCCACGCGTGAGATGGAGCTTTTTCATTCTGCTGTAGAAGGGTTGATGATTGCTCATCCTATCGATGGAATGTGTGTGTGTGTGTGTGTTTGTGTGTGTGTGTGTGTGTGTGCATGTGTGTGTGTGTGTGTGTGTGTTGTGTGTGTGTGTGCACGGTCCTGGCCATCCTGCTCACCAGCACAGCGGCAGCAGACCGAAGACGAGGATGCTGTCGTGTTGCAGTGTGTGTGGGGTCCTGTTCGCTACACAATTCCACAAAAGAGCACTATGCGTGACTGTTTTGTCAGGCTTTCACAAACTTATTATGTGGTTGTGTGTGTGTACAGGACCAAGTTCTATAGGTGTATGTGTGTGTGTGCAGGACCAAGTTCTATGTGGCTGTGTGTGTGTATGTGTGTTGTCAAGGAACCCGAAATCCTCTCCTCATTTTATCCACAAATTATCCACATACCATCCACAAAACAAGGTATACATAGGCAATATAGTAGAAGATGCAAAGTTGGGCATGTTTGTTTGGTTAAGTGCCAAGTGCCCACACACCCATCTGCCGCCGGAGTGTGTGTGTGTGTATGTATCAATAGGTGTGTGTGCGTTCCTGACCATCCTGCACCCCAACACAGCAGCAACAGTCAGAACATGACGATGCTGATGTGCTGCAGGTGTGCGTGTGTGTGTGTATGTGTAACCAGAGTTGTGAATGTCTGTTCCTGGCCATTGAGCCCCAGCACAGTAGCAGCAGACTGAACATTGACCATGCTGTTGTGCTGCAGCCAACCATAACCTAGCCGTGCAATGCAGGTTGAAAATGTAGCAGCTCAGCAGCAGGATGCTGCCTCTGGACACGATACTGCCACGCACGACCTGGCCAGGCAACACCGGGCTGAAAATGACAATGCAGCCTGAAAATGCAACAGGCTGCAGCACAACAGCACACTGAACATGAGGATGTGGTTGTGCTGCTGGCACACAGAACCTGCCCCCTCCCCCCCGGGGTCATGGAGACAACCATGATGGTTGAACCATCTTGGGAAAACAAAAAACACGGTGGATTTGAACGGGCGTGTGTGAGCGAAAAAAAAAAAAGCCACCGCCGCGGAGCTCGCGTTTTTAAGGGGGGAAGAAAACGAGCCATCTTTTAAGTGACCCATTTTTAAGAACCGATAGAGTACCTCAGGCAAGTGGGCACCCAGGCAAGTTGGATTACATGGGGAGTTGCACCTGCTTAGAAAGGGGTAGACTGCAGTAAATTACTGTATAGGTGAAGTTCGTTGTGCTGAGTTGGCGGTACGCAGTCCCAGTCTCACTTAGTCCAGTCAGCAAGTATCATGTGGGACTGTGTGCACTGGGGGCCCGGTGGAAAAGGGGCAGACCAGCGACAAACAGTAGTATAGATCAAGAGGCAGCGTCCATAGCTGCCATAGTTAGTAGTAGTTGGCGGCCATAGCTGCCATAGGTAGAGTTAGTAGCAGTGTGTATGTGCGTGTGTGTGAGCGTGTGGGATACCCACGGTGATCTAGATTTGGGTGTGTGTGAACGGTGGAGTTGAACACAGTGACGAACAAAGAGTTTGGATCCGAGCTGTGTTCTTGGTTTCCATATCTCTGAGCTTTGAGTAGGCGGTTGTCGCCAGTTTGGTGTGCCATCCTTTTACATGCATGCGAAGTTAAAAAAAACCCTTGTTGAGTCAGCGGTACTCAGTCCCAGTGTCACTTAGTCCAGTCAGCAATTACCATGTGGGAATGTGTGCACCAGGGGCCCGGTTGAAAAGGGGCAGACCAGCGACGAACAGAAGTATAAATCAAGAGGCAGCGTACAACCAGTCATTGATTGCTTCGTGAGCCATGCGTAAGCACTGCCCCAGTGTCTTGTGGCATTGTTGGTATGTAGATGCCGGAGGTTGAAGGGTGTTGTAAAGAAGATACAGCGTCATAGTTAGTAGTAACGGGCGGCCATAGCTGCCATAGCTAGAGTTAGTAGTAGTGTGTATGTGTGTGTGTGTTACAGTGTGTGAACGTGTGGGATACCCACGGTGATCCAGAGTTGGGTGTGTGTGAACGGTGGAGTTGAACACAGTGACGAACAGAGAGTTGTTGGGCGCATCAGCGCCATACCCAATCTGAAGTGAGTTTGCATTCGAGCTGTGTGAAAGGTTTCCATATCTCTGAGCTTTTAGTAGGCACTCGTCGGTGTGCCATCTGTTTACATGCATGCGAAGTAAGGAAAAAAGTGAGTCTGACTGCATTGTTCTCAAGACACGGTAAGAAAAACCGCTGGTATATCTGCTAAATCTGCATTCGCGCCTCATATTATGGACTATGTTTGTTGTGCTTACGGCAGATCATACTGTGCTGTACTTATGCTATGACTATACTGTTTTGTGCTTATGGTATGGCTATACTATGTTGTACCTAAGGCGAAAGTTGTGTCCAGACGTGGCCCCTCCCCAAACCCCGCCCCCCTTCCTCCCCCCCCTTCTCCCCCCCTCATTCTTCTCTCTGATCGTCGTAACTGTTCGTGTTACTCTTCTCTCTCTCTCTCTCTCTCTCTCTCTCTCTCTCTCTCTCTCTCTCTCTCTCTCTCTCTCTCTCATTGAAAAATGTAATAACCCACACACTTACAAATTGAGAAGACCACATTTTTGTCAGAAAATTGTTGTCTTTGATTTGTGTTTTTTTAGATTTCCGAGTGTTTGTTCCGCTGTGTGTTCGTAGTTTTCGTGTTATGCTGGCAANGTATGAATGCCCATGTGCTTGTCGGAGCCTCAGTCTGTGGCCCTGTGCTCACTCTCAAGGGTATATTTAGTAAACAGTGCACCTGAGGTACCAGAATGACCCGGGTCCTCTTGCCCGACTGGGCCAAAAAAGGAAAAGGGAAATATATATATATATATATATTTATTAATTAAAAATTGTATTTTGATTTGGTAAAGAAGGCTGATTTCATCCTAAGGCAAAATTTGTTCAGTTTATTTTTCTGCTGAACATAGTTTTTTTCCAGATTTTTTGGATTTATTGTTTTTTTTTTGTTTTTTTTTTCCTGGTACCTTCCTTGGTGCTTGCACGGCCGGGCCTCCCAGGAAAATAACGTCACCCGAGCGGCCCGACTGGTAGCCTAGGTAAACACTGTCATGGAGGCCATGGAATTATCATGAACTTTGTTTACTTACCCAGTTACTGGTGGTGGCCTATCTAAATAACAAACACTTGATTGATTGATTAGCTCATTGTTTGATTAATTGATTGATTGATTGATTGATTGATTGATTGATTGAATATTCAATTGATTGGGCGTTGTAATTGCCCTTCGGTGCTTGTTAGATGACTTCATATCTTCATAATGGCTGACTGTTTGGATAATCGCATTGACATTGCTTGCAGCCCAACGCTCGTGTACCTGTGCGTGTACTTGTTCGTATTCTGTCGTCACCAGTGACTTCCGTCATACTCACTTCGTCACTGTGGACCAGAGGGTGTCACAGTTGTGTACCTCCTTGACCTCCGCTCATCGTCATCGTCGTTGTTCGACAAAGGTGGGTAAAGGTGGGTCTCACACCCTTTCTAAATGACCTCCGCCTCCACCTGTTTGTCATTGTCGTCACTATGCATGTATGTTACGAGAGAGAGAGAGAGAGAGAGAGAGAGAGAGAGAGAGAGAGAGAGAGAGAGAGAGAGAGAGAAAGAGAGAAAAAAAAAATTGGAACTTCCACAATTTTTAGACAATCTCATGTATCGCTAATCGGACATAAGCACTATTCGGTACTTTTCGTTTTTCTCAACAGTGAGAAAGGTAGTGCTGCTTCAAGAGGGCTAAGTGGACATAGATCATGTACCGCTCATTTAATGATAATGTCGTACTTGTGTTTTCGTATTCATGACAATTCCTTTTGCCTTTTTTTTCGGCATCATTTTGCTTTGTAAGCGATCTTTGAGGAGTAACACTAAGAGACAATCTCATGTGCGTTGGGAAAAACACATGATATGAGATGATCAATACGTCCACGACCCACCGTTCGTTTGCACATTGTTGTTAGAAGGACGCTTACTCATCTTCGGAAGGAGGAGGTCTTTGTGAAGGGCAGTGAGAGAGCGAGGAAAACAAAATTAGATGTTCATATCCATAGAGTGATTAGGCCAACCATTCGGTTAAGGAATGTAGTTCGACGCAGACCTCACCACCTTCACGATTAGAAGAGCCTCCTCTTCGAGAGAGAGAGAGAGAGAGAGAGAGA
>BFEA01000330.1:1465657-1512823 GCA_003427395.1 Chara braunii | reverse complement strand
TCTCTCTCTCTCTCTCTCTCTCTCTCTCTCTCTCTCTCTCTCTCTCTCTCTCTCTCTCTCTCTCTCACACACACACACACACAGACACACACACATACACACACACGCACACACACACACGAGTGTAGTAGTGTATAATTGCATGTTGTAGTGAAAGATTCATTCGATTTTGGTCATTCTATCGATGGAAGAAGTGTGAGGCCAGTCGAGGGGTTGGAGGTGCAAGTGTTGTTGGTTGGTGCGTTGCTCATCTTATCGATGGAACTCTCTCTCTCTCTCTCTCTCTCTCTCTCTCTCTCTCTCTCTCTCTCTCTCTCTCTCTCTCTCTCTCTCTCTTCACTTAACAAGCTACGGGTCGCGCACCCGTGCCCTCATAGTAAGTCAATGGGAGTAATATGCCCTGATTTTGCACAGATTCTGTAAATTTTGTAAAATCGGTTGGCTAGGTCTCACATCCGAAGAGGAATTGGATCGATCGCATGATTGTGGACTTAGTTATGTTATGAACAGGTCGATGAAATTTTGCCAATGCGACATCCAGGTTCAGGCGCTTCGTCGAATTCCCTTTGTTGGTCGTTCGCGAGATCTCACATCGTCGGTGTAACGTCGTGCTCTACTACAAAACGGCTCCCCCCCTTCCTGCCCCTCTCACCTCACATATTTTTTAACTGGCGTTCTAGAGAAAATGGTTAGCAACAGTGAAGGAAGGGACAAAATACAAAACAGCTGGAAGAAGTGTTCTCATCTATACGGAAGTCAAAGTAGCCTCGAGACATTCTGAATACGGTTTTTTTTTTTTTTTTTTTAAATACTTCATTCCATAATTATCAATATGAGGCCGAGGACCTCACAGTTCGACCCGGAGTTATCCCACGAGCATTAGCCGATTTCATTTACAACCATCCGAGTCTAAGGTTGAAAGAACATCGCATTCCTCAACTTTTTCGCATACTGTACTCAACCTTGGTCTCGCAGTGACTTCGGGCGGTTTTCCGCCGCGCGGTGACGGTAGCGAGTTTCCCTACGTGCAACCACGTCCGGCCCGTCTGCCATCGTCGGTCGTCATCGTTGTTGCCCTTAATAGAGAGAGAGAGGGGGAGAGAGAGAGAGAGAGAGAGAGAGAGAAAGAGAGAGAGAGAGAGAGAGAGAGAGAGAGAGAGANAGAGAGAGAGAGAGAGAGAGAGAGAGAGAGAGAGAGAGAGAGAGAGAGAGAGAGAGAGAGAGACGGGTCAGTCGAACACGGTGCCTTTCATGAGGAGAAAGGTACAACCAGGGGGTCCATAGTTTAACAAACGCCGGACCCTCAGAAACAACAAATTTTGATGATTTTTCGGCCAAAAACTCAGTTTCAATTTCGTTTAAAAAATAGAAGATGTTCATTTTGACGAAATGATTGTTAAAACGTTTTTTTCTTCTTTTGTTGATTGACTTAGGGTTTCATTGAGTCACTGCTTGATTGGTGAGGGGTGCCAGCGATCGGGGAGGGAAAGATAAGTGGGATAATGCAAAAAAAAAGAAGACAAGAAAGTTAGTAAGTACCTTCAACGTCCTCCGAGTTGTCGTGAGAAATAGAGGACGTCGTTCCGTAGAGAAAAAGTCACAAAAAAAAAACGACAATCGGAAGATTATACGGAAAAAAATATATATATTTTGCGTTTGTACTCATCGTGCTCTTTGTCAAGGAGCCATGATGAGTACGCACGCAAAATATTTATTTTTTTTCGGTATAATCTCCCAGTTTCGCTTTTTTTGTAACTTTCACGACAATTTATTTTTTTCGTGTTTCGTACTATGCGTTATCTTTTTTTATATTACGTAATGTGTATATGTGTGTATTTATTTTCATATATTTTTTTTACACTATGTGTATGTGTTAATGTATAAATGACAATATATATATATATATATAGCCTCCTGATGAGTCGGTGAAACTCCGACGAAACAGTTTGGCACAACCCCTCATTTGTTGTCCTCTTCTCTCTCTCTCTGCCTACGGTTTACCTGCCAGTTCTGTTTGTGACGATATATATATATGTCTATATATATATATATATATATATATATATATATATATATATATATACAGGGTAACCGACGTTCGGCCGTTTAAGCCGAACGCGGACAAAAAGAAAAAAAAATCAAAAAAATATGAAACAAAGATATGTTATGAAGAAAAATAAATTAAACAAGATTTGCCCGAGCATTACATCCAAATTCTTTACCAAGTTTAAAATAAAAATAAAATACGAAAAACAAATACGAGTTATAAAAATAATAATAATAATAAAAAATTAAATTTATGAGTGAGTGAGCACGTTTTCGACACCGCCATCTTTGGCGATTTTTTATTTTTTTTTGGGCATAGGTAAATGCCCTCAAAAGTTACAGATGTGTACTGCACATAATGCAAAACCCACTAAAAAAGTTTCAAAAAATAATAAAATTATTTAGATACCGAACTAAAGTGAAAACGAAAAGTAAAAAGTTAAAAAAAAACGTAGGCGAGCACGTTTTGACACTGTCATCTTTGGCGATTTTTAATTCTCATTTAGCTCAGTTAAATGACTTGAAAATTTATAAGCCTGTACATCACGTCATAGAGAACTGACACAACAAAAGTCAGAAAAAAAACAATATTTTTAGGCTCTGAAATAATTTTTGGCGGGGTCCGAATGCCGTCGGGTTCGGACACCGTACAGGACCCGGAACGCCCGTACGTACAGAGGTCTGCCCGGGGCCCTCCGTACGTACGGGCTGGTGACACTGTATATATATATATATATTATATATATATATAATATAGGCGCAAGCGTTGTTGGTTGGTGCGTTGCTCATCTTATCGATGAAACTCTCTCTTTCTCTCTCTCTCTCTCGTTCTCTCTCTCTCTCTCTCTCTCTCTCTCTCTCTCTCTCTCTCTTTTCACTTAACAAGCTACGGGTCACGCACCCGTGCCCTCATAGCAAGCCAATGGGAGTAATATGCCCTGATTTTGCATAGATTTTGTAAATTCTGTAAAATCGGTCGGTTAGGTCTCACACCCGAAGAGGAATTGGATTGATCGCATGATTGTGGACTTAGTTTTGTTATGAACAGGTCGATGAAATTTTGCCAATGCGACATCCAGGTTCAGGCGCTTTGTCCAATTCCCTTTGTTGGTCGTTCGCGAGATCTCACATCGTCGGTGTAACGTCGTGCTCTGGTACAAAACGGCTTCCCCCCTTCCTCCCCCTCTCACCTCACATATTTTTTAACTTGCGTTCCAGAGAAAATGGTTAGCAACAATGGAGGAAGGGAAAAAATACAAAACGGTTGGAAGAAGTGTTGTCATCTATACGAAAGTCATAGCAGCCTCGAGACATTCTGAATACGTTTTTTTTTTTTTTTTTTTCAAACACTTGATTCCATAATTATCAACATGAGGTCGGGGACCTCACAGTTCGACCCGGAGTTATCCCGCCAGCATTAGCTGATTTCATTTACAGCCATCCGAGTCTTAGGTTGAAAGAACATCGCATTCCTTAACTTTCCCGCATGCTGTACTCAACATGCAGGATCGAAGGTTTACCATGTTTTATCGTTCTTGTGCTATCATAGTTAAGCTATTTTATCTAACCTTGCTAAACTATTGTCTACACAGGCCTATGTGGCCTAACACCGGCCTCAGACGGCCGGTTGGAACCCCTGTTCCAAGTCTCCATAACACTCTACCACCCTCCTCCCCTACTTGATCTCCTGCGGTCTGAATCTCGAACCGAGGTACCTTGGTTTGTCCGTCCTAGTGACCCTCCACTAATAATAGGATCTCTCCTTTACCTATGTGGCCCCCTAATCCATGGCAAAATGACCAGCCCTCTTGTAGAGTATAGTGCTACCAATTGGCGATTTTGGCCCCATGTTCGTAGAAACAGTAAAGTTGTCGTTTGCTGCCCTTGCCTGATTTCACTCTTCTCCTCTAGTCTACTCAAATTGTCTGCTTCAGTCCCTTTCTGATCATGTATTTTGTTTCCTTGTCTGATAATGGGCAGCCCTGGAACCTGGCTCTGTTGCGATCGATCAAGATCACCTCACAAGGCTCACATATTAATCCTCTTCCCGCATGGGCTACATAGCCCCATCAATTCTTGCCTTCTTTTGTCTCACGTAGGAACCCAGGAGCACCCAACGTTCATCCCACTTCACTCCTGCTCCTTCCATCTTCTCCCAGTGGTACGCCCACCACTTCCAAATCCTTTTTGAGGCTGGGCATTCCCACCAGAGGTGGCGGGTCGACTCAACTGGGCTACTGCATCTTGAACACTTGAGTTCCACTTCGATCCCTCTGCTCACCAACCAGACCGTTGAGGGGGACACAATCAGAGATATCATCCACAAAATGCTGACTTGTTTTCCATTCGGGAGGATTGTAAGTATTTTACTATTTTTCACACTTTCTCAAATTCGGCTTTTGCTTCCGATTAGGCCTTCATCGCAGACTCTCTGCCATCTGAATATTGCAATCTCTGCTGATGTTCTTCGTTTCTTGCCTGACATCTCATATCCCCGTTGCACTGAGTAGTCCAACAAGGAAATTGGCAGTCGACAGTCAGATTGTGACTTCCAACTCCAGGCATATGGATCAATTGGCATGTGTTGGAGGGGGCTCCTTCCCACCCAGCTCAGGATTCTGGTTGTTTTCTTCTCCCTGTTTAACTCCACCACTCGGATTTGTGGCGGGTTACACCAGCCCTGGGTGTTACCTCATTATGAAGTTGCAGGATATTTGAGTGTGTTGAGCATTTCCATCTTTCAATCTTGCTGAATGTCCATCCACTGTTGAGGTATAGTATTGATGATTTGTCTCCAATTGTCTTCCACTCTGTGTAGTCCTGCTAGTTGAGCTTTTATTTCTGTCATTGGCTCCTAGCGGCCCTTGATTAGGGACCCTAGATCTCAAATTTCCACAATGCCTCTCCTCATCCAGGCCACTCCAAAGGTTGAAAATGCCCCACTGGCATTCGCCCAAAAGCAGTTGCCCTCTTGGTCTCTTATCTGCACATTTTCAAAGAGTTGTTGGGCCAGTACTTCCTCTTTGGGTCTGGGTGGTGTTTGTTCCTCTAGGGGCAGCTCCTTCCATGCCCTTCTAATCGTTTCCCATCAGGTCGATTTTAGTTTCTTCTTCATGAACGACTTCATGAAGAAGCACCCCACATGTCCTCTAGTAAGTTCCCATTCCGCTATCAATATGCGTTCCGCTAGGCCTCCCAGTGTTCCTTCCTATCTGCAGTTGCCACCTTTGCTATCCAAACTTTGGTTGTGCCTAGTTTTTCCTTTTGGGGTCCACTTGGCCCTGTCTACCCTGCTCCGTTGGGAAGGACAGGGTCTCCCATGCGGCTTTAAACCACCGGTCCCCCCACCACTTAGAAACTGTTGAAGGACCGGTAGGCCGCGATCGCAATTTCTTTTATCGCGCGACCGGTTTTTCGCGGCCTACCGGGTCCCACCCCGATTTGTCGTTTCAGATTTGGGACCCGGTAGGCCGCGTGCTGAGGAAACCCGCCGTCGCAGCACGATGTCCATGTCCGGTCCCCCCGCCACTTAGAAACTGTCAAAGGACCGTTAGGCCACGATAGCAATTTCTTTTGTCGCGCGATCGGTTTTTCACGGCCTACCGCGTCCTACCCCGATATGTCGTTTCAGATGTGGTACCCTGTAGGCCGCGTGCTAAGGAAACCCGTTATCGCAGCACGATGTCCGTGTTCATGCATCCAGACATGGAAGTGACCCGCCTACGGAAAAAAAAAAAAAAAAAAAAAAAAAACCAACAACAACAATAACAACAACAACAACAACGTAAATCACCATCCGCAGTAGCCATCAGATTGATGAAGTACTAAAAGAACAATCTAGATACTTTGCATAGATAGTAAACATGACATTTTACTCTCTCATCATTTTCTCCTCTTTCTTTCTCATCTTTTTTTCTTTTTTTGGTGCTGACTGCGCGACATGTAACTATCCCATAACTTGAGTAGGGGGAGCTCGACGCGCAGTAGAAAAGACTGCATCAGTCCCTCTACTTCAGTTTCCCTGGGCGAGTTTGGCAGCTACCACGAGCAAAAACCGATTATGCTCTGTTGTATAGCAGGGCACCGAACCTGCATTAACCAAAGGAAAGACCGGTGGCGTACCCCCACCTTTTTGTTGTAAGAGCGCCAGCGGGATTAAACCAAAAACAAGTCACCTATAAGATGAGCCTGGTACACTGAGGAGGGTCAGAACACCATCCCTTTCGACAACGTGCGAGCACACACACACACACAAACACGTGCACATTTGACGCTCTTGTTTTTTTTCTTCTTCAAACTTTTATTTTTTTTATATAGATTGATTGATTAATTGGAGGGGGTGGGTTTGCTCGTCCTTAGTGCCCACACACAAGCACACGTTCGATCCATTTATTTTTTTATTTTTTTTTATTGATTGTTTGATTGCTTGATTGCTTGATTGCTTCATTGCATGATTGTTTGCTTGCTTGATTGCCTGATTGATTGATTGATTGATCGTTGGTTGGTTGGTTGGTTGATTGATTGATTGATTGATCGATTGGTTGATTGATTGATTGTTGGGGGAGGGGTCGCCCCCCCCTTTGTGTGCGCACACAAAACAAAAAACAAAAAAATAAAAAATTACACGCGTTCGACGTGTTATTATTATTATTTTCTTATAAATTGATTGATTAATCGATTGATTGATTGAGTGATTAGTGGGGGAGGGATCGCGACGCCTTGTGCAGCCACAAACACACACGAACACACACACGCTCGTTCGACGTGCTATTTTTTATATATATATATATATCGTCAAATAGAACTGCCCGGTAAACCGTAGGCAGAGAGGGAGAAGAGGACAACAAACGAGGGGCTGTGACAAACTGTTTCGTCGGAGTTTCACCGACTCGTCAATATATATATATATATACTGACGAGTCGGTGAAACTCCGACGAAACAGTTTGTCACAGCCCCTCGTTTGTTGTCCTCTTCTCTCTCTCTGCCTACGGTTTACCGGGCAGTTCTATTTGTGACGATATACATATATATGTATATATATATATATATATATATATATATATATATTCGATTTATTGATCATTGCTAGGGGATCGGTTACCCCTATCCCTCACGCACACAACACACGTGCGTTCGATGCATTTTTTTTTATTTTTTTTTTTAATTGATGGAGGAGGGGTTACCTGCCCTCGATACGCACACACAAACACATACATAAATGGCGGGTGGGGTTCCTGCTATTCTGTAGGCAAAATGCCTCTCTACTTTTTTTTTTTTWTAAACATATATGCATTTAAAAAAAATACTCTCTGCAATACATTCATTAAAAAAAAAAAAAACCCCATTCATGTTTGATTCAAACTTGTTACTAGGGGGTCTCGAACATGCAGTCGTTGGGGTTCGGGTGTTCCTCCGAACTGAACAACGGTAACCCTATATATATACATATATATATATACATACATATTATACATATATATATGCATACAAATATACATATATACAGGGTTACCTGACCGAACGTTCGGGGGGCCCCGAGCTCGCCCCCGAACGTTCGGGGGTTCGGGGTCCCGTTTGGGGGCCGAACATCTCCTGGTTCGGCCCCCACCAAAAACATTTTCGGGGCCTAAAAATAATTTTTGTTTTCTGAATTTGTTTTTGTGAGTTCCCTATGATGTAACCTACATGCCTATAAATTTTGAAGCCATTCTTCTAAGCCAAAAAAAGATTAAAAATTATCAAAGATGGGGGTGTCAAAACGTGCTCGCCCACTCACTATTTTGTTTTTTTTCACTTTTAACTTTTTGTTTTCACTTTATTTCGGGGCCTAAAACTTTTATTATTTTTTGAAAAAATTTTAACGAGTTATTGATTATGTAAAATACATATCTGTAAATTTTCAGGGCATTTGTCAATGCCAAAAAATAATTAAGAATCGGCAAAGATGGGGTGTCGAAAAGGTGCTGGTACACTCACTCATTTTAGTTCTCTTTTTATTTTTTTAAATTTTTATCATAGTGTTTATTTTTTGTATTTGATTTTTATTTTAAATTTGGTAAAGAATTTGGATGTAGTGCCCAGGTAAATGTTCTTTAGTTTATTTTTCTCCATAACATTTGTTTTTTTCAGAAGTTTTTGATTTGTTTTTTTTTTTTTTTTTTTTTTTTTTTGTCCGCGTTCGGCTTGAACGGCCGAACGCCTTCCGAAGGGGTCCCGTACGTTCGGGCGTTCGGGTTCGGGCATTCGGCCCCTCCCGAACGCCGGCAAACCTTCATATATAGATATATATTCTAATATATCGTCACAAACAGAACTGCCCGGTAATTCTAATATATATATGTATATATTTTAATATATATATATATTCTAATATATATATATATATACAGATATATACATATATACAGGGTAACCGGTGTTCCGGACGGGCCGAACGCCCGAACCCGAATGCCCGAACGTATGGGACCCTTTGGGGATGTGTCTGGCCGTTCGGGCCGAACGCGGACCAAAAAAAATAAAAATAAAAAAATAACGTCATCAAAAAAATCTGAACAAAAGATATGTTATGGGGAAAAATAAATTAAACAAGATTTGCCTGAACATTACATCCGAATTCCTTACCAAATTTGAAATACAAATAAAATACGGAAAATAAATACTAATAATAAAAATAAATAAAAATAAAAAGAGAATTACATTTAGTGGGTGTGAGAGCATGTTTTCGACACCGCCATCTTTGGCGATTTTTGATTTTTTTTTGGCATAGCTAAATGCCCTGAAAATTTACAGATGCGTACTTCACATAATACAAAACCCACTAAAAAAGTTTAAAAAAATAATAAAATTGTTTAGAGCCCGAACTAAAGTGAAAACAAAAAGTAAAAAGCGAAAAAAATTATGGGCGAGCACGTTTTGACACCGCCATCTTTGGCGATTTGTAATTATTATTTGGCTAAGCCATATGACTTGAAAATTTACAGGCACGTACCTCACGTCATAGAGAACTCACAAGAAAACATACAGAAAAAAATAATTAGTTTTAGACCCCGAAATATTTTTTGGCGGGGGCCGAACGCCGTCGGGTTCAGACCCCGTACGGGACCCTTAACGCCCGTGCGTACGGAGGTCTGCCAGGGGACCTCCGTACATACGGGCTGGTGACCCTGTATATATATATATATATATATATATATATACTAGGCTACCAGAGTGGCCCGAGGCCACTTTCCCGGTAGGACCAAAATAAAATAAATAAATAAAAAATTTCTAAGTATTTTTTTACTTTAAATTTTATTTTAAAAGAGTACGAGACTGCCACCTGGAGCTCTGTTGTCACACCATTCCTCCTGCACCTCCTCTTGGCCCGATTCTTGGCCTCCGTCTCCACAATCTGCAATTTCTAGTCTATCCTTATCTCCTCCATTCTAGCCCCTTCTACGTCCATTTTTAATTTAGCCTCCTGGTTATAACGACTATAATCCAGGATAGATATAACCATAGGTCCCTCTTCTGTTTCCAGCTCCCTCCTCTAGATGAATTGAAGGTACTTAGGCTTATAGTCGTGCAACCCATCATGACATGTCATAGCTGCGCTCAACACTAAAGTTCCCCACACTCGACGCGATGAGAGTTTAACCACACACACTCAGACAGTGGGTCTGTAAAAGATGAGTAAACTGCAATTTTGTCAAAACAAACATTTTATATTTTTTGAACAGAATGAAAACTACATTTTTTTGCCGAAATCCGGCCCAAAATTTTCTGATTTTTTTTTTTTTTTTTTGCCAGGACCTTCCCTTGTCCTTCCACGACCGGGCCGTCCGGGAAAATAGGGTGACCCGGGCGGCCAGGCTGGTAGCTAGTATATATATATATATATATATATATATATATATATAGGGTTGCTGGCATTCATGTTTGGCCGAACTCCCGAACCGAACCTTCCGAACGTTTGGTTGTTCAGGCCGAACGTGGACAAAAGAGGGCGCTGTGTACAGGCCCTCCGCTGCGTACCAGGCACCTATACCCACTTGCTCACCACGGCGTGTCAGGCATCCACTTACCGCAGTGTACTGGACTCCCGCCCACATACTCTCACTACAGGCTCAGTTTCTGGGCCTTTTAGTGGTGCTTCGCAGGTTCGGCGTCTTATCTTACAGTGAGCCGCATCGTAGCTGAAGCGACCGTCTGGTCGGTCTAGATAGCAAAAAGGGTAGTACGGTATGCTCAGCTGTGCGTCAGGTCCCGACGGTCGTATTATGGGATATGTGCGGTGGCAACGATGTAAAAGAGAAAACACAAAGGAGGGAAAAAAAGGAAGAAGGAGGAGAAGGGGAGATGAGCGCAGGAGCTTCGGATCCGCGCCTGGATTTTGACTGTCGTCCTAGCGCCCTGTGGTCTAATGGTTTAGCAAGGCCTAAGTGCTGGAGGGTTCTGAATTGTCGTTATTTTCTTTATTATTGTTATTATTATCATTATTACCAACTTTCTTATTTAAATTCCCCCATTCTGTCATTTCGGGGGAAGCTAACGGTTCGTTCTTTGACTCCGACCTGGTGGACTGAACTGGCCCGACCCTTTGCTTATTACTTATGTCTGACTTGTCCGGCTGAGCACCGCGTGGCGGGACCCCAAAAGAGGGGCAACCTGCGGCCGCTTTGGTAGGAGGCTTATCAACCCCCGTGGGAGGTTGTAAGCCCCCTTCTTACCATCGGATACGAGAACCCATTAGTGGTAGCCCTTAAACGACTTATGAGGGAATTGAAATGTCGGGTGGTATCCCATTATGGGTCCGCCACACCAGTTGAGTGTCACGTCAGAAACAAAGGGTTGCGACGGATGACAGAGAGCACTGTGTGTAATATGACCGTTTGGGTGCTGCCTCACACCCTCCCTTTTGTTCTTTAAACACTATTTTAATTGTTTAAAAAGTTTTCCTAAGTCCTTATTATTAATACTTAGAGTTTTTAGTGTCAGTCGAATCAGATCCCTCACTCAAAACATGAGGATCGAGGAAAGTAGCGACCCTATAAAAGGTGGGGAGGATACATCGTTGGCTATTTGGATGTGGGCAGTCCCCGTTATGCTGAGCACGGGTGAGCCGGAGAGGGAGAGTCGGGCGGCAGAGTGGGCGCGTGACTTCACTTGTGTGTGCGTGACTTCACTTGTGTGTGCGTGCCTTGCTTGTTCAGTCCTAGCTATTCCTGAGCCTGTAAGCCTAGTATCACACAGGGACTGTTAGTAGGGGACTTGGCTATCGGGGAGATGACGACTATGGCCCTTCTATAGGCCGGATTGCTGGGGCCTCCTGACATGTTGGAGGCCAATGTCCGGAGAGGGCCCGTGGATCACGACCATGCTAAACTACAATGGGGGAGAAGTGCCAAAACTGAAGATTAACGTGGAGGGAGCTAAGGAAAAGGAGATGAGGGCTAACTCAAAGTTGTAGGCGACAATTACTGAGGCCAAAGACCGCGCTAAGAGACGTTGCAGGAGAGACGGCGTGACAGAGGAGATGCAGGTAATGATCGCGTATCATGAGGCCGATACCTCTATCGATATGGTGGAACGAGAGCAGGCTCACCTGGACAGGGACTTTGGGGGAGAGAGTGATATGAGTGACGCGGAGACCCTGTCGTGGCACTGATTGGAGCAGACGGGACCACCCACCAGCTGAGACTGTTGAGGGCGGCCCAGAGGCAAGCTCGCGGCGACAGAGGGACCAGGGCCGCTAGGCTGCAAAATATGTGAGTGATCACGACCAAGAGGGACGAAGAGAGAGAAGACGCGCAAAAGTTAGACACGGATGAGAAAGCGCTCTCTGTTCCGTTACTTTGTTGATGTCACCTACTTGACGAGTGCAGGGCGCAGAAGGGTCATCTTGCGTCATAGTAAAAAAACCTTTCTCGTCTGAGAGGGTTAGGCGACATCATCGCAACTTTCTTGAGTGAGCAGATGGGAAAAGGGGAAGGTGTGTCAGGGCGGTTCATGAATAGTGGCAGTGGGTTGTCTACTGCTCTTGCATGACGGGAAGGAACCACGGAAGTCAGACATGAAAGAGAGGACGGAGTCGTCTCCATGATATGGTGATGTTGCCTATTAATCGCGGTGTCGAAAGCTTGCCTGGGTTCCAGCCGTGTGTCCGGTGACAGTTAGAGTAAGATCTTGTCGCATGGTTCTGGGGCCATTGTCATGGCCTTTTGGGTGCGCGAGCAAGGGAAAGGCTCGGAACGCTCACTCGATATGGCCCATGCATGGTCAGTGTGACGTGGAGGCTAACGACGCTTGCTTGTGGATGACGCCACGTGCACGCAATCATCCCGCATTAGGCTCTCACTAGGATTGGGGCACCCTCATTCGTTGGAGCAGTGTATATTGGCTGACGAAAAACACCTTTTCGGGAGAGGGTCCTAGAGTAGGTAGAAAGGTGAGGCCTCGAGAGATGAGATATTAGCGGAGAGAGAAAGGGCAATGCACGTGACTCGACAGTTGGGGTCTGCACCCAGAAGCTGGATATGCATCTTGGACCAGTGAAGGATATGGTGAGTGCAGGCGATAAACGCCCTAAGTAGGCAGGCGCACGATTGTGGAAAGAGAGCAAGAAGAATAAATTTTCTGCTATGCAGTTGGTGGATGGGACGTTGTGAACGTCAAATTTGAAGACTTCTGCTGATCCGAGCGGGTGGGCCTTGCTCGCAGTGGTAGCGAGACCGAAGCCTGAGCTACAGGGCTGGATACTAATTGACTGCAAGCGGAGCCATTCAGCGAGTGATATTGTGACGCATTGTCAGGAGTGAGTCGAACACGTGTCCTCTCCCTCGGTCGTTGGCACCACTTGTTTCTCCACTAGTCTGTTTCACCCTGTTATCGTTCTTCTTCTGGCTCGGGATAAGTGACATCTGTATCAAGTACGAAATTGCTGCCCGCGAGGTTAAGCTTCCCGGAAGTTCTTGAGAGGGAGCATTGTACCCTAAGGTTGGTTGCGTCTTCCGTGTGCCGCTCGCCCTGACGATCGCATCGCGCATCATAACTGCAGTGGGGTGACCCAGGCTGTAGTATTGGACCTCTGTAAGGAGCGGAGTTGGGATACTTCAGACGGGCTTTGAGCCTGAAGGTGTAGCGGATATCCCCCCTTTTGTCACTGCATGGTCATTGCCAAGCACCGTCTTGGGCTATTGAGTAATATTAGCTCATGGTTTGTGTGCGCACTCAAGGGGTTGCTAGCTAGTGTTTGATATGTAATGGACGGAAGCAGGGAGAAGATGACTGTAAGCTAACAGGTTTAATAGCTAAGTCGAACAGGGAAACTGAGACTAATGACGTCAAAAGAGGTTTAATGAAATTTAATCTACATGCGATGAAGTCACTCTGCGACTAATTACGGACTGGAAGTCAGGTGTGGCAGTCACGTAACAGCTAAGTATAATCGAGACTTGAATAGTTTTGACACCGCCGGGAGCCAAGGGGGTCTTTAGTTGGCTATCACTTCGAGGGACTTTTGACTGGGTTTGAGCTGTCCTGTTATCTCCCCCCCCCCCAGTCCAAGTCGCTCTTAAAGAACCGCTGTAGAGGGTAAGGGAAATGCCGAAAAGAAAGTGATGGGTTACTATTAATAATGATGCATTGACTATATGTGAAATGACTGCGAGTTTGGACGGATGAACTTCGGTCTGGCATGAATTGCATCCTCGCGCGTAGGCGTCGATCGATGTCCTCTCATTCTGCTTCTTGTCGTGCTTCTCTTGTTTCCGATTGCATTGGGGGGCTGAACGAACCTGAGGCTTTAATGAAAATCTCCTTTTGATTATTGATCCAGAGCAAGCGAGCCCCTCATTAAGATAAAGTATTTTAAGCTCACAACGAACACCCGTCTCTTAATTGATGAGCATGCGAAAGTCAATCTTGGGAAAAATAGCTTACCTTCTGGCTAAATACTTGTTTGATGGGGGCCCCTCTTGTCCAAGTCTGCCCTTGATTGGGAGAGGAGTTGAAGGGCATTATCAAGACCGATTCTATTCGGGTACCGTGACTGACAGATGAACGAACAACCGGAGGTGTATGTAGGTCTGGCTGTCAAGCTCCAACAAAGTTGAAACCGACCTTAGTGGGAACCAACGCTTCCAGCCTGTTAGTCTTAGCAGTAGGACATGAAAACTCAAAGTTGCACACACACACACACACACAAATATATATATATATATATATATATATATATACTATGCCTACGTGTGCATTTATTTTTTTGTACATAAACATGTAACTCTCAATCCCCGTCAACTGATGATAAACGCTCTAGGCCATGAGAATAATTTTTGCAGCCCTACATGAAATGTGTGAGTAGGGTGTAAAGCAAGTAGCGCTCGACATAGAGCCTCAGAGAGTGGCGTTGAGGTAACCTTGTTCTTCTCTGGCTTTTGTTGCAGTTTGATCAGGTTTCAAGTGCCTCGCCACTCCAACAGGCCCCACTCTCCAAAGTGGTACACTAGGTACGCTACCCTAGTATGATCATCTTGTTGTGCCACAATTCACATCGTCAGTCAGAGGCTTAACCATTAACGGTAACCTGCCTACACCGAAAAGGAACCTCACACACTGGAGTTGTCGCCGCTCTTGGTGTGGGTGGATTGGTACTCTGACTACTGACTTTGCCTAGGCTCGCCTTAGGTGGTCTCTAGAAGGAGTTCTGTGGAAGCTATGGTCAACAACTCACAGGTCCGGTTGGATAAACCGTTACTAACTGTCTACATACTTAGTTAGGAGTAATCAGTGACCCAGGCAGTTGAGTTTAAACTCGAGATCATTAATCGTTACCAGGCTTAAGGGATCTCAACGAGAAAATAGAGGACCTTTTCAACTCGGACTCAAGTTAGATCTCAATCTTTCTCATGGGTTCTGCCTGATGCAGGGCCCAATGGGAGTGATACTGGGATCCTTTTCCGTCAGAAACCATTCTTGCAGACCAAAGGTGGTGGAACTCTTCGAACTCAGGCTCGAACCGGTGGGCTGAATTAAAGCAGGGGCAAAAAATAAACTGATGATTGGTTTCAGGGAGTTGCCAGCTACATCCGTCACTGGAGGGCTATACCACCGGAACGGGTGGTGTCCGCTGGTAACAGGCTCATCTGATCCCTCTACAGACAGAGACGTAGACGAAAACATAACGAGCCCTGACAGTGGATGATCACCTGCGAGCGTAGGGAACTTAAGGGAACCCTCATCGAATTCGACTTCTCTACTAATAGCAGTTTCTGGGGAAACTACCCTAGTTGTCATTGCAGATCAGGCAGTTTCGGATAATCGTTCCATGGATTCTGATTCAGTTGTTTCCGAATCTGCCCATTCAGTTGTTTCCAAATCTGCCCCGGTCGGGCTACGCTTTACATTTTCCCTGGCATTAAGAGTTGCGTCAACATCAATATGAGATTATGAGAGAGAGATTGTCACCGCTTGTCCATGTCATTTGTCACCTTACAGATCAGGCTTCATCTCAACGTTTAAGTAGTAGAGTGACTAGCCGCACAATATTGAAGAACATTAGTTATACTAGGACGAAGCTCTAATAAAGTTCCATCTACCCTATCAAGCGAACCAGACGCATTCTATCTCGCATCCGCTTCTCTGCAACTAGTGTCCTTGCCTGTGCTTGATCGTACAAGACACGGTCAGGGCCTTTAAGTCAAGGTCTATAGATGCCAATTACCTACAACCTAACCTACTCTTTGATTGGGGTTTGAACGGAGAAGTCGTGAAGGATGAGGAGATCCTGGTAATAAAATGTGGGGTTATTTTGAACAAGTATGAAAATTGAAAATCTGAGGCAGTTGCATGTATGAAGCTTCAGAAATCGGCCCTAAGGGAGAGTGTAATCCAGAGAGTTGTGAAAGAAAAATATATTGAGTACGTGTTTTGCTTTAGTGACCTGATTGAAAAGTTACACAGCTCCGGTTCATCTTTAGAGTCAGTGCAGCAGGCAAGGACGAGGCTCATGTAAACACGGAAGGTGCCCATGTTTTTCTCTTTGAGGTTCCTATCCGTATGTCAGCTAACGAAAAACTTTCAGCAAATCTGCATTCTTTCCAACCAATCAGTGTTTGATGACCTGACATCTCAACATTTAATCATGATTCTATCAGCATTTAATCAGCATCCAATCAATATTATTCAACATTCAATCAACAATCGGTCAGAAAACAATCAACAATCAATCAGAAAACAATCAACATCAGTTCAGCATCTAACCATTATTTAACTATTCGAGACACTCAAGACTTCTAGTCAAAGTCGAATCTGTGTACAGCCTTTGCCAACTACCCCAGAGGTCAGTATCAGTCAGGTAGTACTTTTAACAAATGACATCGGGGTTGTTTTCGACATTCGCACTACTCACATGAGTACGGTTCAGTCATTCCCAGTCCGTGTGTCAATTTGGCGAGCCTCAACCAGATAGCTTTTAAAAATGTCTTTCCGTATTGATACATCAGTGCAGTTGGGTTTGGACAGAGAGATCTATCCATTTTTGTCGTCCTCACCAGTTTTGCAGGCGACACTATCCATGACTTGAGATCCTATGTGAAGAAAGGCAAGGAGACTCATGAACATTTCGACTCAGTCTAGGTTTCAGCGACCAGGTACCTTGAGGAGAGAGAAAGGGAGCTTGACGAGAATGGGACAAAGTTGATCCGCAGTTTCGGACCCAAACTCTACTCTGATTATCCCAAGCCTCCAGTACCTTTCACTCTCACAAACGACACTTGCTGGGGTGATCTGTTGGATCTAGCCAAGAGGTACATCTCTCTTGCAATGATTGACTGTGAGGCAGTGACCGAGCCTTCAGAGTTTCAACATCTAAGACAAGGGATCTTTTCTCAATCCTATCTTCCTACACTATGAGAGAAGTTTTTTGCTATGGTTGATTTCTGTATCATGGGACTCGGGTCGAAATGCTCGGAGCTTGCAGGGTTTAGGTGGCTCTACATCGAGAGGCCACAACCTTAGAGTATACAAGGACGTGGCTCTAAGCACAGCCAACACACAACAAAATGAGAAATCGAGTGTATGTCATAAAGAGATGAATGAGGACTCCTGATTAGTGCTGACCACTTTCCTTATGTGTACTCTTTGAGATTATTTTGAGTTATCATTCTTCCCTCATTTATCTTGTCTTTGTCCGAGTCAGTCAGTCGTGCTTCTCTTGCATTGACTATGCCTGATTATTATGCATTTCGGATGATCTTGTCTCAATTCTCGAAATTAGTAAATTTGCAAAATTGATGCATGCATGACATATCAGAATTTTATGATTATTATTTGGATGGTTTTTTGTTGTTCCGAATCAAAATAAAAGATTCCTAAGACTGTGGACCGACGAAAATCGTAATTGAAGGGTCTCGCTCGAAGCCTGATGCACACAACATGAAGGAATTTGCTTTATTTAATTTACTTTATTTATTGCAAACATCAACATCTAAATACTGCGTGACAACCTATTGGCTTTCTGGTTGCCTAAAGAGGTCGGACTAGAAAAGCACGACAAAAATGGCGTCGTTGTTAGGAACATGAAAATTTTTCGTGTCCGGAACGAGCCTCGGTCAGCAACCGCTTTGGGCCTTTGATTAGGTCATGAGAACTATTGACAATGTTTGAATTTTAGATTGACTTTGACATCTTGAGTGAGTCATTATTTTATTGGAAGTTTTCAGTCGCTAACTGGGTCTTATCTCCTTATGTTTGAGGTACCACACTGGACCGGAGAAGGAGACTGACGTTATTCATTGGAGAGGATCAGGCTTGATCACATCTATGCGTTATGAGCCATTGATGTCCTTGAAGAACCGAGAAAGAAGAGAACGAGTCAGAGGGTAAGAGATTCCATCAAGAATGCTAACCACTGATTCACTGAAAGAACTTTCAAATTTTACTATTAGAAGGGTATTCCCTTATAAGTATGAAAATTGTTGGGCTTACCGCTCTGGCGGTTCGACCATCTGTGTAGTACTGACTCACTTCTTGGAGGGATATATCTATGATATTCGTTGTTGGTGCGAATACCCTTACAAGGGTATCCGACCTAGTTTTTGCAAGCGACAGAAAATAAGCTTAAGTTTAAAGTTTGGGTACGCCGCACGAGATGCGGGTGTGTCTGTGATTTACATTGACTGGATGATTGACTAGAGTAGAGAGTATGTGGGCGTGCAAATTTAAAGCGCATGTGATCTCTTTCCTCGTTGATAATTATAGAGCCGGCATGGGTGCCGACCGAGTTTGTTATTCTGATTAAACTATGACTAAACATCATGTCTGATGGTTGGTGCAGTGCTGTGACTTGTGCGTACATGAGGAGGACGACGTCGACGACAGCATGGTTCCGTATAGTCGCGCGGTGGATGCGAAAGGTTGACGACCGTAAGTTCTGTTGATAGGCCGACTTGAGGGTTTGAAACGTTTCGGAAATTTGTGTGTCACATAGTATCCTTGTATTTAGGTGTCTGTTAGAGCTAGACCCAACTTTGGGCGTAGCACTAGCGGTTAAAGCGTCGGACTTTCATCAAAGAGATTTAGAGATTGAGATCGAGCGGGAGTGGCACGAAGGAATAACGGGCTATGAGGGTCAGGAGGGGCTATCTCCCTCGGCTTTGCTGTCGGCGAGGTCGGAATGGTACTAGCGGTTCCTTATTTTTGTCCGTCACTCGATGATTAATTTTTCCTAAATATTTTATTATTCATCGTCACTACTTTTAATCTTTTCGTTTTAGCTTTTTGAGACAGGCGCAACACTGGATTTAGAGACCATCACGTTGGGCGAGGAAGTCAACATGCATACGAGCTGGTGGGCGGTTAGTTCGCAAAGTGGGAGAAAACCTGAGCCGCGGGGCTGCGGCGGTTGGGCGTATGGGACCTGCCCGGTTTCCATCGGAATTATGCTACTACCGCCAAGATCTGCACTAGAACCCGCTCCATCTAGCTTGTACCTGCGGGTATGCACAGTGGGTCTGCGTCCTCCACTGGGTACAAAGCAGGAGCCATTGTTACAGTAGCGCATGTTGTGGGCTGCAGCACCAACCACTGTCGGGCGAATTATTTCGGCAAACGAGTAATCACACACTTCGAAGCGGATTTCGGTTTCCGCGGCCACCAGCGGCTGTTTGAGTTGATTATTGGTCGTTGTAGTGGTTGCGGTTGACATCTATCAGGGCCCGTGCGCTGTGGGCCAAAATTGCGACGACGGGGGTGAAGTCGGAAACCGGAGCGCCAGGGAGCAAGAGGAGACAACGGGCGCTAGCTTAAGGCAACGAGAGGAAGGGAAAAAGGGAGGAACCCGGTCGAAAATCACGCTAGGTGCAGATTGAGATGGGGGTAAGCGGACAGGAGATTGAGCGCAGTCGGGGTCATGCAGCGTGCCCGATTCTTGGAGAGATCGGGGTTTTTGAAGTCGGGGAGTCTAAATATGTAGCAAGACTGGGCAGGGAGATAGTAAAATAAAAGTTAGTAGGGAAGGTCAAGTTTGGAGATGGCAGCGAGCGAAGGATGCGGCTGCGAAAAAGATATCGAGCGAATCTATGGTTTTAGGGACGGGCGGTTTGACTAGTGGGGTTAGATTTAGATTTCGAGTGTTAGTTTCGACACGTAGGCGAGGACGAGTTGCATGGTTGAGTAGGATATGGCATGCTAGTTACTTCACACTTCACTGTTCCTGAGTGGAACTAGGCGAACGAAGACTCGATCTAGAAGTCTGACGCACGACGAGGTGAGTGGACAGGCCGGTTTTGAGGTTCGGGCATGGGAGTAGCCGCCACCAGTGTAAGGGACTGCACGATAGCAAGGAAGAAGAGAGAGAGTGAGAGTATCTTGTCCATTTTGTTTCTGAGTGAAGAACGAAACAGTACGCTTAGTTTTGACGATGTAGTTGGGAACCTTGCCACTCCTATAGTTGAGAGTTGTACGATATGAAGGCGGTGTGGGCGTACGATGCAAGAAGAGGTATACCAGAGTGAGTGGAACTGGTCGGGATTCGAGCCAGGCTCGTCCGAAATACAAAGTAAAGGCAGAGCGAAGAAGAGGAGTGGAGGTAACAATGATCCTCTCTGTGTTTAAGGGGGAGGTCCGTTACGAGCTCATTCACTCTTCTCGTTGAAACTAGCTATTTCCTATACTGCTATGTACTAACTGAAAATCTGATGTATACATCCGGATTATAGAGAAAGATTTATCTTCATGTAATTTAACTAGTGAGCGACATATACGGCGATCTGATTTGATCACCGACGTTATTCGCAAGTTTGCATCGTGATTGTTTTCGCCACCGAGCACGTAATCGAAGTCTTTGATTTAGACTTCCATGGTTGTTACTCATCGCTCCGTCCATCGGCCCCGCCGTGCTACTCAATCTACTTGTTGGGATGATTGTTGCTTGCAGGTGGTGTAACTGGCGATGATCTAGTGGAGGTTTCTTTCTCATTTGTGCGCTGCAGCGGTGCAAATAGGCAGACTCTATCTCAATAGTGGTCTGGCCTATGGTGTAAGCAATGTAGTTTTTTGAGTTCGCGCGAAAGGTTCGTGCAAACTTTTGCTCATCCTACTGTTGCAAATAACTCCTCTCTATCTCTCTGCAGGCATGATTGAGAAGTGTTGTGTCCTCCTGTGTTTTTATGGAAGGTTCCTTCTCACATTGCACAGTGACAGGCTGCTTAGTGGATGCACACATGAAGTTGTCGGATTACAAACAAGAAATCAAATCCAGTGCCAGCCATTATGCTGTTTACAGTCAGTCGGGTGAAGGAATGTGGCGGGCTGTGTTAGACTATACGGTCTGTTTGCACCTTTGCCGTGGGAACTAATGTCCGGGAAAGAGAAGACTTACCTGGTCTGGCAGATGAGATGCTCGACCGTGGGTTGTTGGCATTAGAGGCACGCGAGCAAGGTAGGAAGGAGGAAGCCGAAGGGCAGGCTGTGGAAATTAGAGACTTACCTGCCAGGCGAGGTAGTTGCCCTTCCCTGTCGGTTGAAGTAGCGAGAAGACCAGGCAAGATTGGGAAGTCTACCTATCTAGGCAACGGACCAGCCACGAGAGTACCGCGAGAGTACCGACTACTTGTGCGCCGACTCATTGCCTATACTGTCGGACAGAGTAAGCTGCGACATAGAGATCGCTACAACAAAGTTGACCTTATTTACTACTATTAGAGATCAACGAGGCGCTAGGACTGGTCCTGGAACTGCTGCTGTTGTTGCAGACTGTTACTTGCCAGGAGACTTGCTTGTTGACTAGGGTGCTGCCCAATCCACTGTGTGGGGCAGCAGACTAAGTGAATTGGTCGGTGTGTTGTTCAACCCATCAAAGGGGGATAGTTGGGAACGAGCACAAGGTTGTGTATGTGCCTACAGGCTTGAGTACTACTCAACCTGTTACATTGGCGATCTAGAAGAGTTGTGGGATTGTTGACCTACCGGCAGGCTGGTACGCTGTTCATCCTATCGACGAAGCTAGTTGGAGGTAAGCCGCGAGGTTGCAAGCTTGCGGAGGGGCCGGGATTGTTGGGTTGACTGAAGGAGTGTCCTTGCTGCAGTTTGGAAGTCGTCTGGAAATCAGCAATAGGCAATTTTACTTCTGTTTGACAGAGTTGCTGCGACATCCTTGGCTGCCATTGCAGGGCCCTCAGGCGAGTCAAGGAACCAATGCCCTCTCTCGTGAGTTTGAAAGCACCTCTCTTGTATTTGAGATTCTAAATGATTTTATCCCTGCCCTTCTTACTCTAAGCCTAGTCCTTTTCAGAGAGGAAGGCAGCAAGCGGGATTGCAACCCGTAGGACCACAGCAAGATTCTGTGGGGAGTCAGCCCACCAATTGCGGGAGCTCTGTCGGAACCTAGGCGAGGTTCTGGAGGTTGAAAACCATCATGTGTATCTTTTTCTGTTTGTATGACCGCACTATACCCTTGTTTGACTATTTCCTCTTAGTTTGACTGACTGTATGCATGTGTTCCCCTATTTTGTTTTCTTTCAGGATTCAATCAAATTGAATGGAAAGAATGCGTGTGAAAAACTTAAGTTTCTTCTTTATTTTTGACTGAAAGTAGACCAAGGGATGAACTAGGGAAAGTGGGAGGAAGGCAGATTGCATGCGTTTGACCGGGTCAACCAATGACTTAGCATTGTTTTTAAGCTGAATGACCCAGGGCTATGTTTATTTGATTTGTTTTCTGAAGGACCAGACATTGTTTCTAAGTTGAATGGCCTGGTTGCTGTGTTTATTTCTGAGGGTTTGCCTGACTGATCTGTGGGACCAAGCATTGTTTCTAAGTGAATGGCTCGGTCTGTCTATTTCTTTTGCGGTTTCTGACTGAAGGTGGACTAAAGAATTCAACATCATGCTTTGAATGGTTTGAGGATAGGCTGAACATCGTTTGTAAGCTGAATGGTTCAATCTTTTGTTTATTTTTTAGGGAGGATTTCTGGTCTACTGCTAAACATTGTTTCTAAGCTGAATGGTTTAGCTTGAAAACCACGCACATAAGTATAAAATGAGTATAAACAGGAAAATATTTTACGTATACTTGCATGCGAACTGACAGTTGGACATTGTTTCTAAGCTGAATGGTCCAACACTAAGCCATATCATTAAGAAAAGAAAGGAAAGTACTGAGTATAATTGGAAATAATATGGGCAAGCTGAACATTGTTTCTAAGCTGAATGGCTCAGACCCCTGTCCATACTTTTATTTTTTTGAAAATAAAGTCAGAAAATTATTAAATTTTGGTTGTTAAACAGTTCAGGGCGACTAGGCATTGTTTCTAAGCTGAATGGTTTAGTCATATGCCCGAAGAAGAGAAAAATAGTTGTGCAACCTGTTCGTGTATATCCTAAAGGTATGCTAGACATTGTTTCTAAGCTGAATGGTCTGACACTATGCCATATGTAAGTTGGGTATAGGGGTTAAAACATATGAAAGATTCATGAACCATCTATGAAGATTTTTGACTTGGGGATGATGAGAGTACTTACTCCTTGTGGTTTGACCTTGCATGTGACTGAGTGAGATTACTATTTGGTTTGAGTTTCAATTTGATAGGTAGTCACTTTAGATGCTCGCCACGTGCTAGAGCCATAGAAGTTAGTTTCAATTTCTGCATTTTGTAAGCTAAGTTTATTTTACTGAGGTCGATTCCTGCATTTTCTGTGGTTTTTTATTATACTTGGTCTTGTATAAATCATGGTAAGGGTTTGAGTTTCAGTTTGATAGGTAGTCAATTTAGATGCTCGCCACGTGCTAGAGTCATAGGAGTTAGTTTCAATTCCTGCATTTTCTAAGCTAAGTTTATTTTACTTAGGTCGATTCCTGCATTTTCTGTGTTTTTTTATTATACTTGGTCTTGTATAAATCATGGTAAGCCACTTTCTCTACGGGAAGTGCTGCCGAAATTTCTGCAAAACCAAGGAGTTGGTCAAATTTTTGCTTTAAAAAAACTCAATTTGTCGAAATTATATACATGACTTAGTAAAAATCTGGGAAGTCTCCTTTTCCAAAGGGAGTGCCGCCCAAATTTCTGGACTCGACAGTTGGGGTCTGCACCCAAAAGTTGGATATGCATCGTGAACCAGTGAAGGATATAGTGAGTGCAGGCGATAAACGCCCTGAGTAGGCAGGCGCAGGATTGTGGAAAGAGAGCAGGAATAACAGATTTTCTGCAATGCAGTCGGTGGATGGAACGTTCTGAACTTCAAATTTGCAGACTGCTGCTGATCCGAGCGGGTGCGCCTTGCTCGCAGTGGTAGCGAGACCGAAGCCAGAGTTGCAGGGCTGGATACTTATTGACTGCAAGCGGTGCCATTCAGCGAGTGATATTGTGACGCATTGTCGGGAGTGAGTCGAACACGTGTCCTTTCCCTCGGTCGTTGGCACCACTTGTTTCTCCGCTAGTCTTCTTCACCCCTACTATCGTTCTTCTTATGGCTCGGGATAAGTAACATCTGTAGCAAGTACAAAATTGTTGCCCGCGAGGTTAAGCTTCTCGGAAGTTCTTGGGAGGGAGCATTGTACCCTAAGGTTGGCTCCGTCTTCTGTGTGCTGCTTGCCCTGACGATCACATCGTGCATCATAACTGCAGTGGGGTGACCCGGGCTGTAGGTATTGGACCTCTGTAAGGAGCGGAAATGGGATACTTCAGACGGGCTTTGAGCCTGAAGGTGTAGCGAATATCCCCCCCTTTTGACACTGCATGGTCATCGTCAAGCACCGTCTTGGGCTGCTGAGTGATATTAGCTCATGGTTCGTATATGCACTCAAGGGGTTGCTAGCTAGTGTTTGATATCTAATGGACGGAAGCAGGGAGAAGACGACTGTAAGCTAACAGGTTCAATAGCCGAAGTCGAAAAGCGAAACTGAGACTAACAACGCCAAAACAGGTTTAATGAGATTTAATCTACGTGCGATGAAGTGACTTTGCGGCTAATTACGGACTGAAAGTCAGGTGTGGAAGTTACGTAGCAGCTATAAGTATACCTGAGACTTGAACCGTTTTTTTATCTTCCCCCCCCCAGTCCAAGTTGCTCTTAAAGAACTGCTGTAGAGGGTGAGAGAAATGCCGAAAAGAAAGTGATGGGTTACTTTTAATAATGATGCGTTGACTACTAATTCGGACAGATGAACTTTGGTCTTGCATGGATTGCATTCTTTCGAGTAGGCGTCGATCGATGCCCTCTCATTTTGCTTTTTGTCGTGCTTCTCTTGTTTCCGATTGCATTGAGGGGCGGAACGGACTTGAGGCTTTCATGAAAATCTCCTTTTGATTATTGATCCGGCGCAAGCGAGCCCCTCATTAAGATAAAAGTATTTTAAGCTCACAACGAATACCCGTCTCTTAATTGATGAGCAGGCGAAAGTTAATCTTACGAAAAATAGCTTACCTTCTGGCTAAATACTTGTTTGATGGGGATTAGCGAGCCCCTCTTGTCTGAGTCTGCCCTTGGTTGGGAGAGGAGTTGAAGGGCATTGTCAAGACCGATTCTATTCGGGTACTAACAGATGAACGAGCAACCGGAGGTGTATGTAGGTCGTGGATGTCAAGCTCCAGCAAAGTTGAAACCGACCTTAGTGGGAACCAACCCTTTTCATACCAGCCTGTCAGTCTTAGCAGTAGGATATGAAAACCCATAGCTGCACACACACACACACACACATACACACACACACACACACACACACACACACACACACACACACACACATATATAGATATATATATGCGTACGTGTGTATTTATTTATTTTTGCATAAACATGTAACTCTCAATTCCCGTCAACTGATGATAAACGCTCTAGGCCATGCGAATAATCTTTGCAGCCCTGTGTAATGTGTGAGCAGGGTGTAAAGCAAGCTGCGCTCCACAAAGAGCCTGAGAGAGTGGCGTTGAGGTAGCCTTGTTCATCTCTGGCTTTTGTTGGATTTTTATCAGGTTTCATGTGCCTCGCCACTCCAACAGGGCCCACTCTTTGAAGTGGTACACAAGGTGCGCGACTGTAGTATGATCATCTTGCTGTGCCACAGTTCACATCGCCAGTCGGAGGCTTAACCATTAACGCTAACCTGCCTACACCCAGAAGGAACCTCACACACTGGAGTTGTCATCACTCTAGGTGTGGGTGGATTGCTACTCTGACTACTTACTTTGCCTAGACTCACCTCTAGTGGTCTTTAGAGGGAGTTCTATGGAAGCTATAACCAACAACTCACAGGTCCAGTTAGATAAACCGTTACTAATTGTCTACATACCTAGGTTGTTGGATCGGACGTCCGGGAGCCCCCTGACCGTCTGGGATGTCCGACCGAACGTCTGGTCGGATGTCCGACTGGACAGGGGTTGTCCGACCCAACGCACAAAAAAAAAAACAAGTTCTCAGAAAAATCTGAAAACAATATATGTTATGTAACATAACAATACAAGCAACATTTGCCTTGGAGTCATGTTCAAATTCGCATTCAATCATGAGTAAAAATCAAAAACCGAAAAAAAAATATATTTTTGTTTTACGAAAAAAAAACTTTTTTTCCCGGACGACGGGGGTACCAGACGTATGGAGGAGATGTCCGGGGGAGACGACCGGCCCCCGGACCATTGGTAACCTAGCTACATACCTAGTTAGGAGAAATCAGTGACCTAGGCAGTTTAGTTTAAACTCGAGATCATTAATCGTTACCAGGCTTAAGGAATGTCCACAAGAAAACAGAGGACCTTTTCAACTCGGACTCAAGTTAGATCTCAAATATCTCTCCTGGGTTCTGCCTGATGTAGGGCCCAATGGGAATGATACTGAGATCTTTCTCCGCCGGAAACCATTCTTACAGACCAAAGGTGGTGGAACTCTTCGAACTCGGGCTCGAAATGGTGGGCTGAATCAAAGCAGGGGCAAAAAATAAACAGATGATTGGGTTCGGGGAGTTGCCAGCTACATCCGTCACTGGAGGGCTATACCACCGAGATGGGTAGTGTACGCTGGTAACGGGCTCATCTGATCCCTCTGCAGACAAAGACGTAGACGAAGACATAACGAGCCCTGATAGTGGATGATCACCAACGAGCTTAGGGAACTTACGGGCACCCTCATCAAATTCGACTTCTCTATTAATAGCACTTTCTAGGGAAACTACCCTAGTTGTCAACGCAGATCAGGCAGCTTCGGATAATCGTTCCATAGATTCTGATTCAGTTGTTTTCGAATCTGCCCATTCAGTTGTTTCCGAATCTGCCCCGGTCGGGCTGCACTTTACCTTTTCCCTGGCATTAACAGTTGCTTCAATATCAACATGAAATCATGAGAGAGAGATAGTCACCACTTGTCCATGTAAGTTGTCACCTTACAGATCAGGCTTCATCTCAACGTTTAAGTAGTAGAGTGACCGGCCGCGCAGTATTGAGGAATTAGTTATAATAGGACGAAGCTCTAATAAAAATCCAGCTACGCTGTCAAGCGAACCAGATGCATGCTGTCTTGCATCCGCTTCTCTGCAACCGATGTCCTTGCCTGTGCTTGATCGTACAGGACACGGTCAGGGACTTTAAGTCAAGGTCTAAAGATGTTAGTTACCTACAACCTAACCTACTCTTTGTCTGAGGTTTGGACGGAGAAGTCATGAAAGATGAAGAGATCCTGGTAATAAAATATGGGGTTATTATGCACAAGCATGAGAATTGGGAATGTGAGGCAGTTGCATGTATGGAGCTTCAAAAATCGGCCCAAAGGGAGAGTGTAATCTAGAGAGTTGTGAAAAAAAAATATATTCAGTACGTGTTTTACTTTAGTAACCTGATCGAAAAGTTCCGGCTCATCTCTAGAGTTAGTGCAGCAGGCAAGGACGAGGCTCGGGTAAACACGGAAGATGCCTATGTTTTTCTCTTTGAGGTTCTTGTCCGTACGTCAGCTAACGAAAAACTTGCAGCAAATTTGCAGCCTTTCCAACCGATCAGTGTTTGATGACTTAACATCTGGGCATTTAATCAGGATTCTATCAACATTTAATCAGCATCCAATCAACATTATTCAGCATTCAATCAGCAATCGGTTAGAAAGCAATCAACAATCAATCAGAAAATAATCAACATTCAATTCAGCATCCCACCATTATTTAACTATTCGAGATACTCGAGACTTCAAGTCAAAGCCCAATATGTGTACAACCTTTGCCAACTGCCCCAGAGGTCAGTATCAGTCAGGCAGTACTTTTAACAGAGGACACCAGGTTGTTTTCAACATTCACACTACTCACATGAGTACCGTTCAGTCATTCCCAGGCAATGTGTCAGTTTTGGCCAGCCTCAACCAGATAGCTCTTAAAGATGCCTTTCAGTATCGGTACATCAGTGCAGTTGGGTTTGGACAGAGAGACCTATCCATTTTTGTCGTCCTCGCCAGTTTTGCAGGCGACACTATCTATGACTTGAGACCCTAAGTGAAGAAAGGCAAGGAGACTCATGAATACTTCGACTCAGTCTGGGTTTTAGCGACCAGACACCTTGAGGAGAGAAAAAGGGAGCTTGACGAGAATGGGACAAAGTTGATCCGCAGTTTCGGATCCAAACTCTACTCTAATTATCCCAAGCCTCAAGTAGCCAAGAGGTACATCTCTCCTGCAGTGATTGACTATGAGGCAGTAACTGAGTCTTCAAAGTTTGAGCATCTCTGGCGGGGAATGTTTTCTCCACCATATCTTCTTACACTTTGGGAGAAGTTTTGTGTTATGGTTGATTTCCATATCATGGAACTCGGGTTGAAATGCTCGGAGCTCGTATGGTTCAGGTGGCTCTACATCCAGGGGCCACAACCTCAGAGAATACAGGGACGTGGCTCAAAGCACAGAAAACGCACAACAAAATATGAAATCGAGTGTATGACCTAGAGGGATAGGTGAGGACTCCTGATTAGTGTTGACCACTCTCCTTATGTGTACTTCCTGAGATTATTTTGCGTTTTCATTCTTCTCTCATTTATCTTGTCTTTGCCCGAGTCAATCAGTCTTGCTTCTCTTACATTGACTATGCCGGATGATTATGCATTTCGGATGATCTTGTCTCTGTTTTCGAAATTAGTAAATTTGTAAAATTGATGCATGCATGACATATCATAATTTTATGATTATTATTTGCATGGTTTTCTGCTGTTCCGAATCAAAATAAAAGATTCCTAAGAACGGGGACCGACGTAAATCGTAATTGAAGGGTCTCACTCGAAGCCGGACGCACACAACAGAAAGGGATTTGCTTTATTTAATTTACTTTATTTTGTAAACATCAGCATCTAAATTGTGCTTAACAACCTGTTGGCTTTTTGGTTGCCTAAAGAGGTCGGACTAGAAAAAGTGCGACAACGTACGTGCGCGTTCAACGCTCTTGTTTTTTTTTTCTTCAAACCTTTTTTTTTTTTTGATTGATTGATTGATTGGAGGGGAGAGGTCGCTCGCCCCTAGTGCCCACAGACAACCACACACATACACGCGTTCGATTCACTTTTGCTTTTTTTTAATTGATTGTTTGATTGCTTAATTTATTGATTGATCGATTGGTTGGTTGATTGAATGATTGATTGATTGATAGATTGATTGATTGATTGATTGATTGATTGATTGATTGATTGACTGAGTGATTGGTTGATTGATTGATTGGTGGTGGAGGAGGTCTACCTTTTTTGTACGCACGAAAAAAAAAAAAAAAAAAAACGTGCGTTCGATGCTTTTTTTTTTTTTCATTGATTGATTTATTGATTAGTTGGGGAGGGGTCGCCACCTCCTTGTGCAACCACAAACACACACACACACACACACACACACACACGTGCGTTCGATGTGCTATTTTATTTTTATACATTTTTTTATTTTCTTGATTGATTAATTGATTGTTGGGGGAGGGGTCACCCCCATCCCTCGCACACACACACACATGTGTTCAACACAATTTTTTTTTTTTTTTTTGATTAATTGATGGGGGCGGGGTAACCTTCCCTGACACGCACACACAAACATATACATAAATGGTCGGAGGGGTATGCCTCCCTACTTCTTTAAAAAAAATAAAATTATATGCACTATAAGAAAACCCCTCTCTGCAATACGTTAATTAAAAAAAAAAAACATTCATGTTCGATTCAAACTTGTAGCTAGGACTCCTAGGACTCTTAGAAGGTCCTGAACATGTAGTCGTCTCGGTTCGGATGTTCGACTGAACTGAACGGCGGTAAGCCTTTTTATATACATACATATATATGCATACTCTAATATATCTATATATAGGGTTGCTGGCATTCAGGTTTGGTCGAACTCTCAAACAGAACTTGCCAAATGTTCAGTTGTTCAAGCCGAACACGGACCAATAAAAAAAAAAAACAAATCTAAAAAGTCATAGGCAACCAGAGTTGCTCAGGGTCACTTTCCCGACCGAGAAAAAAAAAAAAAAAAAAAAAAAAACATAAAAAAACTAGGCTACCAGAGTGGTCCGGGTCCACTTGCCCGGCCGGGCCAAAAAGAAAAAAAAAGAACATATTTTTAAATTAATTTTTTGTTTAAAAATTGGTAAATAATTTTGATTTGACCCTAAGACAAAAGTTGTTCAGTTTATTTTTCTGCATAATATAATTTTTTTCTACGCTACCAGCCAGGCTGCCTGAGTCACCCTATTTTCCCGGACGGCTTGACCGTGCAAGGGCCTCGGAAGGTCCTAGGAAAAAAAAAAAAAAAAAAAAAAACCGAAAAAAACTATGCTATGCAGAAACATAAACTGAACAACTTTTGCCTCAGGGTCACATCGAAATTCTTTAACAAATGTAAAATAAAAAATAAAGTTCAAAAATAATTTTTATTTTTTATTTTCTTATTTTTTTTTTACCCGGCTAGGCAACTGGAGCCGGGCCACTCAGGTTGCCTACATTTTTTTTTTTTTTTTTTTTTTTTTTTTTTTTTGGGACCTTCCCTGGTGCTTGCATGGCCGGGCCACCGGGGAAAATAGGCCCGACTGGTAGCCTAATAAAATAAATATTTGTAAATTTTATTTTTTATTTTAAATTTGGTGAAGAATTTAGATGTGACCCTAGAGCAAACATTGTTAAGTTTATTTTTCTGCATAACATAGGTTTTTTTTTTTTTTTTTTTTTTTTTTTTTTTTGGATCGTCCCTGGTCCTTGCACGAGCTGGCCGCCCTGGACCTGGGCGGCCCAACTGGTAGCCTATAAAAAATCCAAACAATCTGATAAACATATATGTTATGCATAAAACTAAAACGAACAATATTTGTCTCCGAGTTACATCCGAATTCCTTACAAAATGTGAAATAAAAATAAAATACGAAAAAAAATTAATAAAAAAAAATAAATAAAAAATAAAAAAGAATTAAAATCATTGAGTGGGCAAGCACGTTTTCGACACTGCCATCTTTAGCGATTTTTTATTCTTGCTTGGGATAGCCAAATGCCCTGAAATTTTATAGATGTGTATTTCAAATAACATAAAGCTTATAATTAAAAAAAACAATAATAATAAAATATTTGAGGGACTAAAATAAATTAAAAACAAAAAGTGAAAAGTGAAAAAAAAAACTAAGTGGCCTAGCACGTTTTGACACTGCCATTTGGGCAATTTTTAATTTTGGTTTAGCTTCGCAAAATGCCTTGAAAAGTTGTATGCATGTAGCGCATATCATAAAAAACTAAAAAAATAAAACAAAAAAAACAAAGTAATTTTTAAGCCTCGAAATATTTTTTGGTGGGGGCCGAACCCCTTTAGGTTCGGACCCCAAATGTGACCTCGAACGCCCGAGCGTTCGAGAGTCGGTCCGGGGGGCCTCGGAACGTTCGGCCTGCTAACCATGTATATATATATATATATAAACAAGTGTACTGGTGTTCGACTCCGACCGAATGAGCTGCGCGGAACGATCGAACGTTCGAACGTTCGAACCCCAGCCCCCCCTCTCGCTTAACGTTTTTATTACATTGTCGGAGGTGTGTGTGTGTGTTAGAGAGAGACCAAGAGATTGAACAATAAGTCAATCACCGAATCAATAAATCAAAATCGTTGATCAATCAATTAATTGATCAATCGATTCGTGGATAATTTGAGGCACCTTATATTTCACTGAATCTATAACGAGAAGGTTCTTATATATGATATAGCGAACGTACTCATTTGACGATTTTACACTTCGGGATCTGATTTACTTTCTAAAACGCTTTGTCAGTTCGAGCGAGTCGGGGTCACGACAAATATAATTTAATAGGTCAAAATGTCAGGTTGTGAATTTGAAAACACCGGTTCAATTCTCGTTATTTAGATAGTTATATTTGAGCCTCGACTTTTAGGTTTTTATTTCGAACTTTAAAAGACTGTTTATTTCCGCTTCTAAATGCCCGTGTCCTATACTATATTATTCTTATGATAAAAACAAACAAAGCATCAATCGAACCATCATTCTACCAAGGACATTGTACTTTTCTTAACAGATTACGACTAACTGAATAACAACAAATGTAAAGGCTTCATAAAACAATAATGAATATGGGGGTATTACCATTGATAACCCTTCCCACTTTATTTACACCGTGGTCGTCAGACTCGCCACATCCCGTGCGACCTTCTGTCACTTCCTTCCAACCTGCTGGCCCTCGCAGTCGAAGATCTTTAATTTTTTTTTTTTTTACTAACCCTCACTGATTGTTGTACACGTCGTATCTCCGCATATGACCACCTAACAACCTCGACCTCAGTGATCAAGAAGTTTGTTTTACGGCGCCATGCCAAAAAATTCTCACTTCTTACTCCAGACCGTCCCTGACGCTTAATCCCCACGTAACTAGACACTTAGAACATTTCTCTAGATACTATGTCCCTCTGACCATGCCACACGGATTAGGAACTGGAAGAGAGGAGCGGGGTGCCTTATGATCCAATATGATATGCTAATGTGAAGCGAGTTTATGACAAGAAGTGAAATTGGGGATGCAAGGATGAAACGAGGGAACCCTTAGAAGAGGATGATATGATAGTCATTAAACATGGTATCAGAGACATTACGACTACGAGATGACGTGTAATCATGTCATTTATGCTTATTAAGTCATGTTATTCAACACATCATGTGATTTCTGCATCTACGTTCGGTATGCGCTACAACAGAGACTCGGACCTCAACTGGCCAAGCAGTCCTAAACTAATCATAACATTAAGGTCGCGGGTTCAAGTCCCAACCGACAGAAAACGGGTGAAGACCAAAGTAGAGCTACTTGTAAAAAGGCGCTAGCTCAAGATCAGGTGGACTCGATCCCTGTGTTTCCTATTTATCAATTTGTCCCTAAACCTACTTAGCTAGCTCCGACTTGGAGCAGAAGAGGAGTAACTTTAGTATAAGTTACGCAAGTAGTAGATTCATTCAGATATGAATCTTCTGGTACTTGATCAACTCCAAGCAATTTGTTAATCAAGCAGGCAGTCGAGATTCGTACGCTGCAGCGAGCGTGGAAAGTTTACGGTCGTGTCACACAGGATTTTTCTCTTGAGAAGAAATCATTAGTCACCACTCTGACCGTGCACGTGGGCAATACATCTCATGACACCCCACAACAGGTTGAGATTCCGCGAGGTACAACTTACCTCTACCCAAGCGGCTGTCACCACCTTTAGGTAGGCGTATCCTTGCTGAACCACCGACCCACACACGAAAAGTTTTACTTGCATTCGTAGAGGTAGGTCGGTCGAGGGTGTTTGCTAGATCGTCGCAACATAGGAATGAGTTACGCGTGGTAAGACGTCTAGAACTGACACGCTAGACAAGTTAGGCTCAAGTGTAGATTACCTTACCCTAGGCTTCTAAATTTTCTGGTCGAACTTTTAAAAAGCTGTCCATTTACGTTTTTGAGTCAGAGAACGAAATCGAGTGTTATTCGCAAAGATTATATATGCCCGTATCCTATAGTATATTACTCATTTTATCAAGATAAACGAAGTTTCAAACGAACCATCTTTCTACCAATGACATTGTACTCTCCTTAACAGATCATGGTTAAATGAATAACAGACTGTATAAAGGTTTTATAAGACAATAATGAGTATGAGGCTATTACCGCCGAGAACCTTTTCCACTTTATTTAGACCATGGTCGCCACATCCAGCTCGACCTTCTCTCACTTCCTTCCAACCCTCCGACCCTCGCGACCGAAGATTTTTTTAGTTAATTTAACTAACCCTTAGCGGTTGTTGTACACGTCGTATCTCCACGTATGACCACCTAGCAACCTCGACGTTAGAGGTCGAGAAGTCTACTTTACGACGGCATGTCAAAAAATTCTCACTTTTTACTCCGGATCGTCCCTGACACGGCAATCGGCGTCGATACTGTACTGGATGCAAAAACATGAGCAAATACCCTTATCAGGGTGTTTGCTCCGACACCGGGTCACCTTGTTTCCCGGGCGGCCTGGTCGTGCAAGTACAAAGGAAGGTCCCTACAAAAAAATAATAATAATAAAAAAATCAAACAAATCCGGAAACAAACTATGTTTTTCAAAAAAATAAACTGAACAAGTTTTGCCTCAAGATCACATAAAAATGCTTTACCATTTTTTTATTTATTTATTTTTTTTTAATTATTATTATTATTTTTTTTCGGTCCGGTCGGGTAAGTGGTCCTATACCACTCTGGTAGCCTCGTAATTAAAATATTAAAAAAAATATATATATATACATACAGGGTTACCTGACCAAACATTCGGGGGCCCCCGGGCTGGCCCCCGAACGTTCGGGCGTTCGGGGTCTCGTTCGGGGGCCAAACACCTCCAGGTTKGGCCCCCGCCAAAAAATGTTTCGGGGCCTATAAATAAGTTTTGTTTTCTGAATTTTTTTTTGTGAGTCCTCTGTGATGTAACCTACACGCCTATAAATTTTGAAGCCATTCTGCTAATCCCAAAAAACATTAAGAATCGTCAAAGATGGGGGTGTCAAAACGTGCTCGCCCATTCACTATTTTGTTTTTTTTTTCACTTTTAACTTTGTGTTTTCACTTTATTTCGGGGCCTAAAAATATTTATTATTTTTTGAAAAACTTCTAATGAGTTATTGATTATGTAAACTACATATCTGTAAATTTTCAGGGCACTTGAAAATACCAAAAGATACAAATCGGCAAAGATGGCGGTGTCGAAAAGGTGCTGACACACTCACTCATTTTAATTCTCTTTTTATTTTTTCTTATTTTTATCATAGCATTTATTTTCTGTATTTGGTTTTTAATTCAAATGTGGTAATTAATTTGGATGTAGTGACCAGGCAAATGTTGTTTTTTTATTTTTCTCCACAACATATTTTGTTTTCGGAATTTTTTGAAAACGTTTTTTTTTTTTTTTTTTTTTTTTTTTTTTTGGTCCGCATTCGGCCCGAACGACCGAACGCCGTCCGAAGGGGTCCTGTTCGTTCGGGCGTTCGGGTTCGGGCGTTCGGGCCTTCCCGAACGCCGGTAACCCTGCATACATATATATTTTATTTTCTATTGTAAATTTGGTAAAGAATTTTCATGTGACCTTGAGGGAAAAATAATCAATTAATATTTTGTATAATATGTTTTTTTTTCCAGATTTTTGGATTTTTTGTTTATTTATTTTTTTCCTTTGGACCTTCCGCTCAGGTAAACAAGGTGGAACCTGGCGTCCTGGCTAGCCTAGGATTTTATAGAGAACTTCTTCATAGTACTACAAAACCATAAATCTTTAAAATTTTATTTTTTTTAATTTATAAGGATTGACGAAACGCTAATAAAACTTTTTCAAAATTTCTAAGAGTTGAAACGTTGCTAGAGAGATCATCGCGAGCCAGGATACAGAGACACTAAAAGAGAGGACACAAGAATCGGCTAAGAAAATAGTGGAAAATGCAGGGTTAATAGTGGGTGGGATGCAAACAGGACAAAAGTACTCTAGTGGTTTCTCTAGTGGACAAAATCCACGTTAGCTTTTAGGACGCAAATGGCATCTTCATCTCCTTCACTTCTCTGTCATGTTCAAAGTTGTGATAAAGGATGCTGGACATGCTTTCCATCAAAGTGTTGCTCCACACCAATAAAATAGAGCTATCAACAACGAGGGCCCTATCAATTCGGGGCGCTCCTATCACCTTCATTTGCAGGTAGACTGGATTTTGTGTTGTTTATTAAAAATAATTAAAAAATAAAAGAAAAACAAAGGAGTAGGAGAATCAGCACAACCGATAATATTTTTTAAATAAACAACTCAAGATGTTACAACACTATTCAAGAGCCTTGCAACACCGACGTAGTACTAAGTGAAAGGATACCATACTTAGGTTGGACTCCCTCTCTTTGTTCCTGTCTATTTATCTTTCATCATTTGTCTGTTTAAATCTCTGTTTCTCTGTTTGTATTTTTGCTTGTGTTTGTCAATGTTCTCTCTCTCTCTCTCTCTCTCTCTCTCTCTCTCTCTCTCTCTCTCTCTCTCTCTCTCTCTCTCTTAGATTGAACTCCCTCTCTCTGTTCCTGTCTGTTTGTCTTTCATCATCTGTCTGTTCAAATCTTTGTCTCTCCGTTTGTATCTCTGCGTGTGTCTATTTTTGTTCTCTCTCTCTCTCTTTCTCTTTCTCTTTCTCTTTCTCTCTCTCTCTCTTTCTCTCTCTCTCTCTCTCTCTCTCTCTCTCTCTCTCTCTCTCTTCATCCATCCATCTACACTTGACTTCACTGTCCTCACAAATCTACGAATTGAGCCCGATTGACATAAAAGTTAATCAACAATGTCATAAATTTTTATCATAGAGGGGGGAGAATAGTTAATAATGCAAGTCCGAATCTTACTCAACGACATATCTCATGTTAGTGAACCAGCATAGAGAGAACATAGATATATTCGCAATCGACACAACGAGACGCGAGAAAGGATTGTTGGCCTCTCCTCCTTTGGGCTTCTAGCTTTCTCACCACCTCAATGTATGGACCCTCTTTTGTAATAACATATGGTTGATGGGTCTCTTGTGCAACATCAATCAATGCTCCCATACTTTCTGGCTATGAAGGTTGGTGCAACATCCCTCCTCGATGACATTGAAGAGAATGTAGCAACAACATATGTATCGCAAATACAACACACTCCTCCTCTTCATGAGTCTCACAACATAATACCCCCATTACCTCGCCAAACTCCAACAACATCAATGATGGATACGATTGTCCATCGTCCTCAAGTAGAACCGAGCGGGGGCCCTCCAACGAACATGTACATATAGTAGTGGCAGGGCGTATGGTGTTTGTCCCAATAAAAATGTAGTTCAACCGCAATGACAAGCTTTCTGTCATGGTTGATGAAGTAGTGTGAGGAAAAGTTTACTTGAGAAATGAAGAATTTTGAATCAACATCGGAGGAGAAGTGCCTACCATACAGACATGTAAAAAGATGACAAAAACAAAGATAATACATGCACATTAGTTGCTTAGATGGCGAAAGAGAAATAATGACATTGTAACACATGCACAACTCTTGGAAGAAACAATTGACCAATGATATATCAAAAGTTTCTAATTATTCCAAGTATTGTCGTTACACAAATAGAATGCTCAATCATTATAGCAGTATTCGTGGCCAATTTTATTGAGATAAAGTTGTGATGACTGGGCATTCTATTCACGTAGATGCAGTTGTTGCTAAATCACTCAATCATTCTCAGATTGCTAATAGACATTAAGTAAATCAGCAAAGCTCATTATCACCAAACCACCATTGCTAGAGTATGTGGCACATTTAAGACAACAACATAAAAGTTGAGTTGAGATTGAAGTTAAACCACCAATACCGCCACTTTTTTGTCTTTGTACTCATGCTACTACTCCATCCATCTACTTTCCTCATACTCATCTACTCCAATATTTCCCCCTCATGATGCGCTCCCATATTTCCCCCTCAATGTCCACCTCCTTCCTTGTCATTCTCTCCCTCTCTGCCATTTGGCATTTGAGGGAGAAAGGGAATCTACTGCATCGGGGCATACGCGTTGAGGGAAAAAAAAAAAAAAAAAAAAAGGTCGAATTTCATGCTTGAATATGTGCGTGTTCGTGAAAAGGTGCACAATAGGTATTTTTTACGCCGTGATTCAGACTCTAAATTCAGTTCTCTTCACAATGAAACCTCGCTCTACTATACAGTGGAGGGAGACACAAGAATGATTTTTAGACCCTAAGCGACGTTGAGAGAGCATTTTATGGCTTGACTTCAATTTACTATGTAGAAAAAAAAAATCGTCTTCGTTTTACTACTACTCAATTTCCATTTACTTTCCTCATGCTAATCTACTTCAATTTTCCACCCTCATCATGTGCTCCCACATATCCTCCTAAATGTCCACCTCCTTCCTCGTTATTCTCCCTCTCTCTCTCTCTCTCTGCTATTTGGCACGTGAGGGAGAAAGAAAATCTACTGCATCGGGGCATACATGTTGAGAGAGAGAGAAAAAAAAAAAAAAAAAAAAAAAGAACGAGAGAGAGAGAAAGGATTAGCAAAAAGGATCGAATTTCGTGCCTGAATCTGAGCGTGTTCGTGGAAAGGTGCACAATAGGTATTTTTTATGATGTGATTCGAACTTTAAATTCAGTCCTCTTCACAATGAGACCGTGCTCCTCTATTTAGGGGAGGGAGACATGACAATGAGTGTGAGACCGTGAGCGACATTGAGAGAGCGTTTTATGGCTTGACTCCAATTTGATAAGTAAAAACAAAATTAAAAAGAGATTAAAAAATGACTTCAATTTTGTATGTAGATACAAAATTAAAACAAGATAAAAATAAGTGCAAAACTTATCATCTGGAAAAAGGTTGAAACAGTGAATAGGAACATTAACTTTGTGTGAAACAAAACCTGCATGAGAAGAAAAAATAAAAGAAACATAAAATGAAAATTACATAGTGGTTCGTCTGATGCAGGCGGAGTGGAAGCCGACCCAAAAGACAAGGCTAAGTTTAGAGTCTTTAGGCGAACCAAGCATTGAGAATACAAAAAAAAATAATAAAAAAAAATAGTACATACTTATCTATTGAAAAAACGAAACCAGCAATTAGTTCACACTCAATGTCAATTGCCAAGAACCAAGCATGGAGAATATAAATTTTATAAGGAACATATAGCTCAATGAAAAATTAGCATATATGAGAAATATCAAAAAACAAATACAAAGCTTTGAACTAAGTATGACTACTAACACACACTAATAATCATTGCTCGATATAAGTCAACAAATAACTGACCTTGGAAGGAGAAGTCGTGACATTTAGTATGACACGTTCATGCTTTGCAATTCACAATGTACATAATTTTAACAAAAACCAGAAGAAACACACAAATATAGTAGCAAATTTATAAAAAAAAAGTACAAATGCAATAAATTTTATAGCCATCTCACCATTATTCTTCGAGTGTTGTCATTGCACATTGATGTATTACCTCATCCTGTTCATGCTATAAACGATATTGTGGTATTTTGCGTACAAGTGACGCTGCATATGGTACCTGTTAATTAAAAATAAAAAACTTGAAATGAAGTCGACAAGTTGCGACAAAATTTTAATAGGAAATAATCAACCAAGCAATCGAGTTTCACTATCATCAAATGTGCTCCCATGATACAAAGTTGTACACTTATGGTGATTAAAATATAGGAAGATGTTCTCACCCGGCCTGACACCGGTGTGGGGAAACCCGGAGAGGGGTTGCCTACCATTCGCTGAAGCCAAGGACTACAGTACCTGTCACTCACTGCATCCGCTTCAGAGGTCCTCAGCGATTCGAAGAGTACGTTTGTAGTTCTGTCCAGGTGACTAAGATGTAGTGGCTGGTTTTCGATGTGAGTTTGGAATGTTCGTTTCATTAGATTGGAAGGGGATTTCAACAATTGAGAATCAACAAAGGAACAGGGGGCAAGGGCCCAAACCACAACGATGGCACCAGGGGCCCTTTCCCCCTGTCAGTTCACCCTGTAACACTCTCCTTCTTCTTTCTTTTTGTTCGGTCAACGAATTGTCAGTTCTTGATCGGTCAATCCCTTGTGTCGCCAATGATCATTCAGTGGTCGATCTGTCGGTGCTCTGCTTAACCAAGGACCATTCGGTACTCAATCATCAATATCCAATACACATGTACCCCGTCGGAGTAAAATAAACAATGACGAAGACCAATGAGCGGAAGATGGCACAGGGCAGACAACCCCCCCCCATTGTCTTTATTTCACATGCACCTGATTACCATTGAGGAGCATGGGTGCAGATTCGATACACAGTCACTAGGAAAGGTTATTTCGTAGATGGTTTTGTTCCAAGTGAGAAGAACGAAAATTGTTGATCGGCCAAGTTGCGGGCTCCCACATCACACATACTGAATTATGGCTCTCCGACCGAGATAGTCCGAGTCCGATTTACAGATTCCAGAGAGCACTGAATCCGATGGATCTCGACTCTTCAATCATCCCAGAAACATTGAAACATCCCTCTCTCTCTTTCCCCTTTCTCCTCCCTTAGTTTGATAGTTGGGGAAGCCCCTTAACCGATTAAATAAATAAAGGAAAAAAATGCGCAATGACAAAATGAATTAAGCAGAGAGGAAAGGAAAATTTTAAGCGTTGCCCGATAATGGCAAGCCAATTAATGACTACCAGTCAAAATGTACCCGAAGACCATTCGACAGGCTCTGGTTTAGTAGACGTAGATTCATAACATTTCAGCGGTCAATCAATAAGCTCGATTCCGGGTAAACCAGCGTGTCATTCTGCAAACCTAGATTTAAAATACCCCAGAGGCTGATCACAAGCTCGACTCAAAGAAGTCTAGCGAGTCGTTTTGTGAATCGTATTCTGTAGTCCCGTAACCAATCGGAAACTTTTGGCTTCCGAGATGTCCGACGATCTGAACGGTCCCACGATCGAGACTCCAGACCATCCCTTTTAATCCCTCACTGATTTTTTTTTTTCCTCATTGGCTCCCGGATGCCCCCTTCTTTCTCACAAACTCCCTACAAGATTTGACTAGTCAAATAAGTATCTTCAATCTGGAGTGAGTTGATAGGTTCATTCGCAATTTTTAAAGGGGTATTTTCCCGCCTAGTCACTAATCAGGAATGGGAGATCACCTTTCCAAGGAAAAGATGCGTGTGCGATTCTGGGCGGTTCATTTGTATTACATGGGTTAGTATATTACAAATTATGTTTCCCTTGTGCGCTCTATCTCTCTAGCTCTCCCCGCTGCACGATCTCCTCCTCTCTCGTCACCTCCTTCTCTCACAGTCTTTTCCCCTTCCTTCTCTCCTACAGGTTCGTCCTCGCTTGCATCCTAAAGCACTCTGACACTCATTCTCCCACTCTCTCCCGAGATACCTACTGTCACCCGTTTTTGTCTCTCTTCACAGGCTGCTCGACCTACCTTCCCTATGAGGGATGATCATTACACCATTCGTCGTTGTCGTTTTCCAGGAGGAAAGATGAAATTTTCATTCTCTGACTATTTATCCCCTATGTATTGAGGGCGTCCTCGACTCTTGTAGAGGTGACGGGGATGATATTGCAATGACGGCTGGAAAAGGGGCATCGCGCCTTACAAGATGCAGAGTGTTCTGAGTTCCACCTTGTCGTATCTTCGTTCTCTAGACCTTCCTCTGTTCACCCCTTACTCTATCTCCCCTGTGCTTACCTTGATAGTTTGAGCTCTTCAATCTCATTCAGTCGCCTTGTCGACTATCTTTGGGGTCCTTACCATAGCCATAACTCGCTCGATTAGTTGTTTTAGTGCTCAGCAGATTGCAGATCCGTTCGACTAAACGGGTCCCGAGCACGCAGCGTGCGGAGCCTTAAACCTCACCTCTGATCCGCCCTACTCGCCCAACATGCAAATGGCTGAAGGCGTCGGCTGCGTCATCCCGCTCTCTACTTGCATGCTCATCCTCCCAGATACAGCGCGCGACAGAAGCTTTCCTCGCCTCACTCCCCCAACAGGTCATCAATCCTGTTCGACTTGTTTTCAAGCTGCGTGCGCCTGGTACGCTGCCCCGTCCTCCCTACTGTCTGTAGCTCGCGTCTTCTCTCCCTCACCGTGCCCATCCCCCTTCATCAACTAAGTCATTCCAATCTTGACCGACTCGCACTGACCCCGCACACACGGAGCATTCCGAACTGAGTTGGGCGCGGCGTACTCCAACCACGCGCCAGTGTTTCCCTCATACTGAGTGGGTTTCCGAACAGGCGAGCTCTGAGCACACATGCTCTGAATGCGGAGTACACCTGGCACGCTTCCCCTGTCTGCCACATCCAGAAGTTTTTCCCTTTTCTCATGCGTCGTGTTGCTATGTACTTCGCAGTTCACGATACCGCATCAGTGCACCTCTTCGCCACGTCCTTCATCTGAACTGGGCGGGCGTTGAGGGCGCCTGACCCGTTCCTCTTGTCCGATACCCCCTTCTCTGGTCGAAGTGCACTCACCGCTGCGTACACCAGACACACAGTGTCCAACCCCCCTTGTTTCCCCCCCATTGTCTTTTCAAATGCCCATTCCCTCTATATTCTGCTGCTGCATTAGGCAGAACCAAACCCTCCAGTTCCACTGCATCGCTTGGTCAGGTACAAAACAGAGTGCTGGTACCGTTGGTACCAGTCCTTCTAGGCCCTCTGGCCAGATGCATTTACCATCGGTAGTAGGCCTGGTCCTGGGCGCGAATTAAAGCAGGTGTAACCACTAATCGAGTAAGTTGTCTCAGGCCTTTAAGTCACAGCAAGTATAGTGCCCTGGAATAGCTGCGTCGATTGGTCAGGTGCCGTCCCGAGTCAGACACTGTACCTGAATTATAAGTCCCGAACAGTTGTGGCTTTTATAATTTCCGAACCAGTATACCTGACCTAGTTGTTTCGAACTGCAGCAACCTTCACCTGCCGATGTTACCAATGCCCCAAAAAATACGGACCCCGCTCACTCCTAATACCCAAAATATAGCGAGGGTGATAATCAAAGAAATCAGACGAAGTCCAGCGGGGGGTATAAATAACAGAAATCCGTTTAAATAGATGAAGGGGGATAAACATATAATTTTTGGTTAAATTCATCAAAGGCAGAATCTGATAAAATTTCGTTAAATAATAAAATAATCATTTGTTTCTTTCCTTTTTTATTATTTTTAATTCATTCACCCATTTTTTATTTCTTTATTAGATTAAACGTAAATTGAGGCCTCACTTTCCGTCGATTGGTCAGCGTAGAAAGTACCGTACCCTCGCCCCAGAACCGTCGGACTTAGAGATAGCCCCTGAACAGATAAAATAGGTAGGTGTCAGGCGCGGTACAGGTCACCGTTTATCTCATTAATTTCAAAGGTTAGTTTTTATGGTTGATGCATGGGATTTTATAGTTCCTCTAAGGACCCCTAGTTTTTCTCGACAGTCCTGACAAGAGTACGCGACAATCCTTAACTGGCTTTCGGTTGAGGGACAAATTCCTTGTATGTCGGGTGGATGGCCGGTCTGCGGCCGTCCGACACCGGGGCGTGACTGCAGGGGCTGCCGAGCATTCTTTTGTGTTTTTTTTACCCGAAATCCGAGCTCACTTTTTTTTATAGTGTTTGCTGTTAAGGGGGGTGAAAGGGGGTCTAAATTGGTTTTAAAGGGGCTAAACCTGTTTAAATTGGTTTTATAATGTTTGCCTTAGTGTGGTTCTATTATGTTTTTTTTTTTTGTCTTCGATTAAGTGAATAATTATGATGTGATCCTCTACCAAAAGTCGTTTGCATTGCAATTTTACATAACATATTTGTTTTTTGAATTTTTTTGAATTATCATTTTTTTAAAAGTTTTTTTTTTTGGCACTAGGGTTATTTGGGACACATACCAAGGGTCATCCCAACCGGGCAATCGGGCATGTGTCTGGGCACAAGTTAGGTGGTTAGGCCCCCGAAAAAACAGTCTGCCTTAAAATTTTTTATTGTGCTACCATTTTGGTCAAGTCTCTTCCCATAACACTTGTTTGGATTTTTTTATCAACTAACCGAACTTAAAGGATAATGATTAAAAGTGGGAGACATAATCAAAATTGCATCATACACAAAAAGTAAAATAGTCTCAATCTGAACTTGAAAGTGGAAATACACTTCAAAGCACTAATGAAAAAAAAAAAAAAAGATAATTGACAATGCGGCCTATCTGTCGCCACGATCAATAAAATTTCAATATTGTATGTCCAATTTGCACTCAACACCCAACTCTACACCTAAGGTATAACAACTACCATCTACCCTATCTTAGCATTGTTTTGTTTTTGGCCCTGTTTTATTTTTAGTCAAGGTCTGTGACTCTGTGTGTACCAAGTCGAGTGTTTGTTGGGGTCTTGGAGTTAACTGTTTTGACGAGCCTTGAAAAATCCTAAAAATCCTGAAAATCCTGAAAATCCTGAAAACTGAAAAGAGTGAATTTCACATAAAAACACACTTTTTCCTTGGGGTTTAAGACCCCTTGGATTTTTTTTTTGACTTTTTTTTCTCATTGTTGGTTTATTTGTTGTCCACTTTATGAATTGGTGACAAGTCTGGTAACACAACGAGGGGTGTGGTTGCGAAGGGAATGCAACCAGGTGTGTGTATAAAATTCGTAGATGAGGTACATGAAAACTCTTATGAGATGATGAAAGTGTTAATTGATATGGAAAATGAATAAAGGAAGAATCTCGAGGGGTGAACCACATCCTACTATGTGATTAATTGTGTTTCCAAGAGGGAGGAAGAGAATGACGTACGTGCAGAGAGGCATGATGACGGTGAAGATATTGCGGAAGATATCGAGGAGCAAAAAGAAACGGGCGGAGGAGAGAGACTCCTCAGACGCTCCACAAGAGAAAAGGTAAAAAAACGACCATTTCGTCAAAATTGACATTTTTGATTTTTTGAGCGAAATTGAAATTGAGTTTTTTAGTAGAAAACTCGTCAAAATTTGTTGTTCCTCGGGGTCTTGCGTTTTACAAACAAACGCTAGACCCCCTGGTTGTACATGGACCTAGCTTGAGACCAGGCATCTCCAGCCAGGACTGAGACCAGGCACCTCCAGGCAGTCCTGCCTGGAAGTGCCTGGTCTCAAGCTAGGTCAATGTACAGCCAGGGGGTCCAGCATTTGTAAAACGCTGGACCCTCAGGAACAACAAATTTTGACGAGTTTTCAGCTACAAAACTCAGTTTCAATTTCGTTCAAAAAATAAACGATGTCCATTTTGACTAAATGGCAGTTAAAAGACAAAGGATGAATGTGCAAAGATATGAAAAGGGTAGTGCGTATATATGTGTGTGTGTGTGTGTGTGTATGTGTGTGTATGTATGCACATGTATGTGTGTGTGTGTATACGTGTGTATGTATGTTTGTAGAGAGAGACTTCTCATACGTTCCATTGAGACGAAGATTATAAATGACATAACAAATTCTACAATATTTTGAGAGGATATCACATTAAAGTGTTGTGAATCTTGTGATACATGTTATTGGGCGTACGTCTCTCTCTTTCTCTCTCTCTCTCTCTCTCTCTTCCCCCCCCCCCACCCTCCCCCCTCTCTCTTTCTATCTTGACCTCAAATTGTTGATGTATGAGTTCATCTATCAATACGTCTATTAATCTACATATCTCTTTATCTCCCGCAATCTCATTTTTTTAATACAGCATTCTCCCCCCTCTATAAGTGTTATGATCAATTGTGAGAGGATCCCCCAAACATATAACATCGTCGATGAATCATCTATAAGTGTCATGATCCGTATACATAATAAAAAATGTTACATCAAACAATAATAGTAATAAAAAACACAACAAACAAGATATATGATTATGTCGATAGCAACTATGTAAACTCAAATTTGCGTACAAACACCCTATCCACATTTAGGAAAATCATCATCATGCGTTAAAGCACTACAAACCGAATTCGAAAAGTGTGGCTAGAACCTCATATATTGTAATAGTAACTCACATTACAAACATACCGCTTTGTTGTGTGCAATACAAACGAAAATGGAGGATAACCGAATGCGCAAACATGATGGATAATGCTCTTGGCCACAACAAACTTGATAGAGTAGAAGATGAAGGCACCCAGACGATTGTAAGTGAAACTCGGGAATAAAGACATCATAGCGAGCTCGTTCAATAAAGAAAAAATAAATAAATTGAAATTGATAGTTAACGATGTCAACTTTCTTATGATCAATAGGAAATGGTTGAACGAGGGGATAATTATTTTTTATCTTAACCTCATCTGACTAGACAACGAGTGTCGTGTGAATCACTCAGAATACGACTGAAAGGACGAGACTGTGGATAAGACAGGAAGGAGTCATATCCCAAGGACAATAACTCTTATCTCATTCTTTTGCATCAGACTATTCGTTAACAATATGAAGTTTCAATACGGTGAAGTTCGTAAATTTATCACAGAGGTTGTGATTAGCAACATAAACTTAATTATCGCACTTTTCCATGTGGCACACAAGCAACGTTGGACACTCGTGGTGGCAAACTTGAAGCATAGGAAATTCGAGTACTACGACTCGCTAATAACTGATGTGACACTCGTGAAAAAGGTGACAACAGGGTTCGTAAAGTTCTTCTACATGAGATCGATTGAACAAGGTAAAGAGATTGATACCAAACTATTCAACAATACATGGGTAGTGGAAAGCATCCCGAAGAAACTTGACGTTAACGAATATGGTGTGTTTATGCTCACATATGCATCCCTGTTGGTTAGAGGTTGTCTGTTGCCATTGACCTTCTCCTCAAATGACGTTAAGAAGATATGATGCGGAATTGTTTTCAATGTAGTTGTTGTGGAATAGATAAATATTAATTCGTGTATGAATGCGTCGGTTAGAACAGTTGTCCGAGTAGATGAGACGATCATGCGGTGACCACAAATAGAGAGGATTGCAAAAGAAGATGAGCTTGCAAGAGTATTGCGGATTATCGATGCAATTACACAAGGTAAAAAATGACGTTGCATGAAACAAATCTTAGTTGTACAGGACACATAACTTGTGATTGAGATGCAACGTGAAACTGGATGAAAATGTTTTATATTTTGAGGCAAGTGTTTGTAGTATACGAAGATCCCACATAAATCGACGAAATCCCCTTAATTGAGACCTGAAAATAGTTTATACATAGTCATTCATATTTCGTGCCCTTGTATAAACGCACACCTTCTTAACATAATCATTTAACCTTCACCCCTAACTCCTTACCCCTTACCCCTTACCCCCTGTCTCTTATACACATCTAGATGTGTATAAGAGACAGCCCATACACTGTCTGGCAGGGTCTGTCACAATTTGTTCGAAAACCATGACCAAAGAGGCAAAAAAACAATGTTTTGATTTCGTTCAAAAAAACAAAAATGTCCCTTTTGATAAAATCATAATTTTATGAAATCAAGATAGCCCAACTATTTCACTTTGGGTTTGTGCAAGCTTCCTCCGCCATCACTCTTGATAGCTACCAACGTCCCCCAAACATAATGCATATGTGTTGAATTCGAGTTTTCAAAAAAAAAAAAACGGTCTCTCTCTCTCTCTCTCTCTCTCTCTCTCTCTCTCTCTCTCTCTCTC
>BFEA01000330.1:1448435-1459315 GCA_003427395.1 Chara braunii | reverse complement strand
GGGACGGAGGTTTTAAGATTTGGGAAGGGGAAGGGGGGAAGGGGTGTTAGCTGTCGGGGGTTCAGTCGGACAGCCAAGGGGTGATGACCAGTCTGCCTGCGTGCGACATGGCTGCAAGTTTGTTGTCTCTGGCCCAGGTGACCAGAATCCAGCGTCTGCCTCTGGATGAGCGACCTCGTGCTGCTCTTCGGATCCAGTCAACACGGATCATAATCCGTATCCATGCCTTGATCTTTTCTGATGATTGCAGCGTCGTTGGTCCACTGCTGCCTGAATAGGATGTTGTTGCGGTCCTCCCATATAACCCACAGGAGAATGGAGCGAATTGCTTGTGCTACATACCCTCTGCCCACTCTTCTGAACCAAGTAGACGGAATGTGGCCTTGGATTGCCTAGGCTTCGTCCCATGCCAGCAAGGCCAACAAACCTGTACCAGTGTCTTTCCCACCATTGCCAGATACGCTTAGAGGCGGGACATGACCAAAACAGATGGTTCAATGTCTCCTCTTGCGTGCTGCCGCATGGCAGGCATTTGGTTTCAATGTCCATTCCTTTTTCAAACAGCCAAACAACTGTTGGGATGGCGCAGTGTGAAAGCAGCCACGAAAGCCCTGCGAGTTTCTGAGTTGGGAGCGCTGGTAACTGTTCCCATAGCGTTCGGAGACTCTCTTCTGTTGACCTTTGTGGCCCGCCCATGGCGTTGTTTAGCCTCCGTGCCACCTCCTTCGGAAGGTCCTGTGCTTTGCTCTGGAGCTGCCTTCCCAGTCTGGATGTATACTGGTAGAGGAACGTTGTTTGTCCAGCTGTTGGCTTCCAGAGGTGGGCTTGTGGGTCAATTATGAGCCTTCTCAGTGGCAAGCCCTGCATGAGTAACTCATGGGAGGCACTGGTTTCGGTGGCTGTGGTGTGAACACGAACCTGCTGCAGTTTCTGCTTGGGTGCATTGCCATGTCTCCAACCAGCTTGAGCTTGTTGTTGTTTGCAGCCTGTGCTGGCTCCGGTAACCATTCTTGCGCAAGCCAGGTGTGGTCGCCCAACTTTTCCACCATCCGCAGTGTGGCCAGCTCTTTGATACCACTCTCCTTCCACCGGGCCCTTTGAGTGCAGCAGGTCCCGCCAATGCGGGGGGATTGCATTCCGTATCTGTAGGCTTCGGGCGGAGATTGATTGCAGGTGGCCCAGTTTCTGCTTGAGCTGTTGATCTGATACCCAACTGTCTGCTTCGTCGTCCCAAAGGTCCTGTATCTTGGTGACTCCTCGTTCGGTCCAGCGTCCCCCAAAGTTGCCTGGTGCTGAAGTGGCTTGGAAAGGCACATCCTGGATGTTGCAGATTGAACTGTTATAAAAAATGGCCTGTTGGAGAACTTCTTCCTTCGTTACTGGGTCTTTCGTATGTGGAGGAAGAAGAGTGCTCCATGCCGTCCAATAGGCATTGGCCACTGGTGACCGCAGTCGTCTTCGTTGATAAGACTTCATGAAGATGCAGATCCAAGCGTCTTCTTTACGGACCAGGGATAACTCTTGTTGTAGGATGTATTCCAAGATGGCGAGCCAGTTCCTCCGGTCCGTCCGCATGGCGGCTCTGAGGAGCCATTTCATGAGTAGAGCAAGGTTCTGACTTCTTGGATCAACTATACCCACCCCCCCCCTGGTTCTTTGGGGCAGTTACCTTAGTCCAGGCACACTTGGAGATGTAAATGCCCCTCGTGTGCAACTGGTTTTCATAGGTAACGTGCAGTGTCTGATGTTAGGAGCTTGATTGCAGGCTTGGATAGGAGGCAGACTGCGGCAACGAACCAGAGTTGTGCAAAGGCTACTGATGTAATCAGGAGTGCACGTCCCAGGAGTGAGATTCCCACAGCTACACGGCAGCGCTGTATCCCTGTTTGTGTCTTGGCCTGGAGGATTGCGTGCTGCTTCGGGCTTGCGTCTGCCAGGGAGACCTGGATGCCCAGGTAGCGCTCTGACAGGTCTGGGGGGATTCACTTCATACCCCAGTTCTGCCCTCTAAGGTGATGGGCTGCTCTAACTGTTGTGCGGCTTCTGGCGATAGTTTCACTGTTGTGTATGTCGATTTCCTCCCTTAGTTGCTGCAGGGTCTGCTCCGGCTGGCGTCTGGAGGTGAGAATATCACTGAAATAAGTTAGTGCATACTCCCCTATGGCTTCTGAGTCCTTGGCTGCAACAACTTCTGGGAAGAACGGGTGGTGCAGTTCCCGCATCAGCACGTGTGCTCGTGGCGGGCAAATTCGTTGGAAGGTCTCCTTGGTCATGCGGTCAGTTGTGATCATGCCCTTTTCCTGTGCACCCTTGGCCCATAGTATTTGTTGTTCAACCTGCAGGTCCTCCAACTTCTGCAACCACCTGTCTCTCCTGTGCTGCGAATAGAGCTCAGCTAGTGGAGCGTTTCCCGATTCCGCCTCTACTTCTGCAATCTGTCTTCTGCATTCTTCTTCCTGTTGCCTGTGTCCTCTTGCCGGCATCCTCGAGAAGGTGTCCAGCGCTCTGGTGACGATTCTGAACCCAATCTGCAGCCATTCCTCCTCCGATTGGAATCCGCTCTTTGCCCGCTGCCAGTCCCTCCAATGTGTTGTTATCCAATCGGTGACGCCCGGGACATTCAAGAGGTCCATATTGAGCCGAAAGGTGCCTGAACCGCGGATCAGTTGGTCCGCCAGCTCAAAGGACGCGACCAGTGGCCTATGGTCGGACATTGACTCAATTGTCTTTTCTATAGTTGTTAGAGCTTCCCATGGGGTTCCTTTGGCTAGGACCAGATTCTGCCTCCTCTTCGGCGGAGGTCTGTCTCCGATTCTCTGGGAAGAGAACCATGTGTAGCCAGAAGTAGTAGGATGCGTGGTCCGAAAGGTGTCTGTAAGCCCCATCTCCATCATGAAGCTCGCCAGCATGATTGCATCGGTCTTCCTTGGAGCGACATCCGGAGAGTCCAAACCGGGAGACAGCGTTACGTTGAAATCTCCAGCCAATTGCAGGTTGTCTGCCTCTGGAACGATGGCAGGGAACTCCTCCAGGAAGGATCTCCGCTCTGCTGGTTCGGACGGGACATACACAGTCATAATGGTCCAAGTTTCTGCTCCCAAGCGGATTCGAATCCAGGCCCATTGGCCCCATATGTCAGCCTCCTGCTTGATGACGTCGGCCTCCAGGTTGCCATGTATCAAGATAGCACATCCACCCTTGGTTCCATTCGCTGGTGCCCATATCTGGGGCCCCTTCCACCAAGCATTGGCCTGTGGCAGTTTAAGCTCGTCCAGCTTTGTTTCCTGCAGGAGGGCTAGTATCTGCACCTTCTGGTCATGAAACCAGGTTTGAGGCGAGACTTTTTCTCTTTGCCGTTTGAGTCCCCCAAACCCCTAACGTTCCAGGTAGCGATTTTAAGGCTGGGCATGAGTCACGTCTTGAGCAGCTGCGTGTTGGATCTGATGTATGCCTTCCGCTGACTGTCTTGTCGACCTCTGTCTTCTTGCTCCGTCCACTTCTGTCGGTGTGCTCCAAGGTGCCAATAACAAATTTCGGAAGTCGGTTGCATGGGGCTGCTTGTCTGTTGCCAAGGATGTGCATAACTCTGCAACCAGCTTAGCATTGATATCTTTCGTAAGGAAGGTCTCCTGGAGTTCCGCCGAAGCTGTGGATGCTAGCCATGTGGATGGCAGCCAGACGATCCCTTGCGTGGCCAGGAGGGCTGCTGTGTCCAGGACAATCTTAATGTCCAAGACTTCAATAGAGAAGTGCCAACTGCCCCCAGCTGTCGTTGCCACGGTATTACGTCCAATGCGTATACTTGGGACTAGCCGAAATGGGAATCTCTCTGCTATGAAGGTGGCTACGACTGCTTTGATTGCCTCCTTGCTGGTTGGTGAGGAGCTTACATTGACAGTCAGTATTGTGAGGAGGCTCTTTTCAGTTCTTCTTGCCAGAAACTTGGTGCCTTGCGGTGTAAGCATAAAGCATAGCAGAATCAGTTAATGCCTGACAACAGAAAGTGCGGCTTTGCTGCTTGAAGGCTGGGCGCTCAAGAGGGAGCCCTGCGAGGGCTCCCCTAGAGCTAAGGTTCCTTGTGGGATGACCGTAGGCTCCAACGTTCTTCCAGCTGAAATGGTGAAGAAGTCGATATCGACTTCCTCTTCTTCCTGCGTAATCTTCCCTTCGCCATTCTCGTTAATTCTCCGTTGCTTCACTGGTGTGCGTAGCACAAGTCTTGGATCGCACATGGTTGCGTCTTCCTCTGGGCGAGCGAAGAATCCTTGCCTCACCGTCTGAGTGCATGGATCGAGGAGTTGATGTGTCTCTGCTTGTGCTGGTTGTGCTAGGTGAGTGTCAGCATGAGCGTAGGAGTGGGAAAGAGAAGGAAGATTGGGGTGTGGGTCAAATGTGGGATTGTTGAACATGGTATGGTACTGTGGCTGCGTTGGGAGAGGGGGGGGGAGAGGATGAGTGGGTTGACTCTGGTTGTGTGTGGCAGCGAAAGGTAAGGGAGTGCTTGTTGGGGGATGCGTAGGTCGTGGGGCCTGAAGGCTTGGGTGGTGATGACGGATTGGGGCTCCCAACTGGAGGGAGGGAGGGAGGGATGGGCGGACCAGGGAGACTAGTGGAGGGGACCTCAGGAAGACAGATGTTGAGTTGCGAGTTCGGGAGGGGTTGGGGACCAGGGCAGACGATGATGATGCACGTACTTGTGTGTACTGGGGTTGCGGGGAGGATGGAGCAGGCTGGTAGGGTATGACTGATAACGAATTTGGTTGGGAATAAGAGATTGCGAATGTGTGTTGTCCTTGGTATGAAACCAAGGGACCAGGGGGACGCAAAGGGCCGGCAGTGGGCGCGGGTGGAGGAGTTAGTTGAGGGCCAGCGAGAGACAGGTGGGGAGGAAGGATGGGTCGCGGTGGAGGATTTTGGTGACTTCCAGGGAGGGGGGCCTGAGCTTGGGATAGGAGTGTAGTGGGTTGACTGGGAGGGGGGGGGTGATGGGTGGTGGGGGGGCTCCCCTGCCTCCTCTTGGCCCTCGTCCTCTACCACGCCCCCTCGCTCTCCTACCTGCCGGCATCGGCTCGTGAAATCGGGGGCAGTCAGGATCGAATTCGTCATGGAGCCACCAAAGGCACTTCTGACAGAAGATGGTGTTCTGATTCGCAAATTGTATTTGCATGAGCTGTCCTGTTGGTCTGCGCAGAACGATCCATTCCATGAATGTGTCTCTGACTGAGGGGTGACAATCTATCTTGACGTTTCCTAATCGTGGTTCATCCTCCTGCTTGTCTGGGGGGTGCATGAATAGGATCGGTCCCACAAGCTGTTCAACAACGTTTCGCATGGAGAACATGGCTCCGAGTGGTACTCTAAGGGTGATAATACGGAATTTTGTTGTTGACTCGGCCTACCTAAGCTGATCCAACTCCTGTTGGGTCATCCATGGGCGAAACGTGACCTTGACCTGTCCATCCCTCGAGGGGATGAAGTCCTGAGCTTTGGAAATCATCCATTGTGCAATTTGCTGTGTACGTGCCATGTAAGACATTACTTTGGGGCCTTTCCCATGTGTACGACCACGTTTCAGTGATGAGTTAAAATTGGAATCCTGAAACCATGCATCCTCATAAATACGGATGAATTGCTCCCTCTGTGCGATCGAAAAACTGGCAGCCCTCGAGTCAAAGATTATGATGACGGTCCTTTCCTTTAGCCATGCTACCGTGGCCGCGTCCACATCCTCATTTAAGTTGAGGTATCCTATTCCATCGATCACCTCAGCTTCCCCATGTGAGAAGGAGCTTTCGGGGAATAGGCCATCATCGAAGCAGCCATCGAGAAGCATACAGATACGTGATATGTCCGTCGTTGCTGCGATCTGAGTCGAGGCTAACGGTGCATGTGTGATGGATGACGTTGCTGCGTTGACCGCTGGTCCGGCTTGAGCCGAGGCCGGGGGTACGTATGGGTTCATGGTGGGGGTTGGGTGACACGTGTGCTGGGTGATAATGGGGGGGTGCGTTGATTAGTCTGAGGGGGCCTAGACGTGAGTCGGGTATGGCAAGGGTGTTGAGTCAATTGGGGTATATCCGCCTGTGGGGAGGATAGGAGGAAGAGAGGGGGGTGAGGAAAGTCGATGAGGGTGTGTTGGGGAGACTAGTCAACGGGTTGACTGAGACTTAGGGCCGAGGGGTGGAGGGCTGGGAGTTGAGTGGTATGTGTGTGTTTAAGGAATAGATATACCTGTTTTGGGTCGGATATCAAGCAGAGGCACTGACTTCCTCGATGCTTCGATGAGCTCGGCAGGTTCCTGCCCTAGCTGTGTGCGGCCTATATCGGTCGCCGTGATCTGGTATACTGGTATTCTTCGGGGACAGGGCGTCAAACGCCTGTCCTATTTCACACTGTACGCATTTGATGTTGAAGCAAGGTGTGGCTGCCCCGCCATGTCGCCTCCATGTACCCTCGGTCTTCCTCAAAGGTCTTCCTCAAAGGAGGTGAGTTGGTCCAGCGATGGCTGCTGGATGGGATGGTGGTCGATAGCCACTTTGCTCGGCTTCGTACCAAGGTGGTGGCAGGCAAGACCGGTCCTCCCGAACCGGTAACGCTACGGCGGAGCGCTCCGCGCCGGCCGAACGTTTCTCCCCCTTCCCAAATCGTCCATTTGGTAGGAGCTTTTGGGCATACACGAGTTTGGTGAGTTTTCCACCCGTCCAGACTGCTGATCTGGACAGACCTTTTGTCCTTCTCCTTTGTCTTTAGTGAGCCTGCCGGGACACGATTTCTTCGAAACAGAAGTTTGGTGAGGTGGTGCGGCCAGGCCTGGATATGGTGAGGTTTGGAGTCCTCGCTGTGTTGGTGAGCACTCACCAAACATTTTCAAGATTGGTGAGTGGTGCGGCGAGGCCCCAAGTCCCATTTAGGCTGAAGCTTCATTTCTGGCTGTTGATCTTCGTAGTTTATGTCCAGAAATTGAGAGTTTGGTAAGTGGGACTCGCCCCTGGTCACTAAAACCCAAGCTGGGCACTGGTCCCACTATTTTTCTGAGTAAGACTGAGAGAAGCCCATGGCTAAGTCCCACTCGTGGGGTTTAGACCTGGTTTCCAGTATGCGCCGGCTCCTGCCATGCTAGCTGTTCATCGCCCGAGCACACGGTGGTCATGTGGACAAATACTCGAATGGATGACTAAACCCCCACCCATGGGACTTGGCCCCAACCTCTCCTTATGATTGGAAATGGAACTTGAACTTAAACCACCAGTACTTGGCCCATACATCGGCCGCGGGGCGTTCTTGTTAATGCCCCGCAACTTCCGGAGGCTCGGGGTACCGGCCCTCAAGGGCTGGCGCCGCCAGCCAAAACATTTTTTTTTTTGTTGTGCTGGCGGGTCGGCGCGAAACGGCATGCAGCTTGTTTTCAGGCTCGGCATCCATAGCTGGGCCAAGTACTGGTGGTTTAACTGATGGGGCAAAAAATAACAGAAATCTTTTTTTCCGCCTTTAAAACTAACCTATATACTTCTCTCAGTTTCACCTCTCACTACCTACCTACCACTACTCCTAAGCCTATACAGGGGACCCCTGCAAGCATACCTAACTCTCACAATCAAGGGGATGCATGTTGCCCCCAACCCTAGCAGTGAGGGCCATCACTCACACATCCCTGCAAGCATACCTAACTCTCACAATCAAGGGGATGCACGTTGCCCCCAACCCTAGCAGTGAGGGACAACACCCAACCCCCCCCCCCATCACACACACACCCATGATGGCCAAAGACCCTACCAATACCGACCGGGGGGAGCAAGCCCAGGCGGTCAGTCAGGATTGAACCCACAACCTCCTGAATGACACTTGAGTGCCTAACCAACTGAGCTGGGCCTTCTGCTCAGAACAGAAACCCGTGTCCAGCATCAAAGAAAAAACAAGAAAAGAAGAAGGAAAAAGGAAAGAGAACACAGGATTTTTCAAGTCACTGGAGGCCACACACACACTAGGACTTTCCTGGACGTATCTTACCAATATTACAGCCAGGCAGGGATGCATCTGATCTCATGTACGTCCAGAGTATGCCGCACCAACAGTCAATTGAAAGCCTTGAATAGTTTAAAACTTTTGAATTAATATTTTGCACTTTGCACAGAAGCTCAAAGCATGCCTGTATACATGACTTGATGACAAGACAGTCTTGGTACAGAATCATCATCATTCAGAACTGCCCATGACTGTCCAACAGACCCATCAGCCATTTGCTAGAACCACGTGGCATGAAGTGGTGAAAGCTTCGCCACTGTCGTGGCAAAAAGGGGAAAAAAAGAAAAGAAAAAAAAGAAAAAAAAGGAAAAGAAAGTGCGCGATGCTTCATCCAAAACTTGGAAAGTTGGGATATAATATTGAGGAGGAACGTGAAGATATTGAATGAGATTTTTTTTTTGGTTTGCCTGGGAAATTCCTTTTTTTGGGGGGGAACACTAGGGCACAGTCAAGGTTTCAGTTTGAAAATGTGTTTCAGTGTTCGCGAATGTTGAGCCAAAGCGAGGAAATATGCCTGAAGTGGATTTAAAACTGAAATCGTGACTGCACCCTGGTTACCCCTTCTTTTTTCCTTTTCTTTTATCCCCTGGGAAATTCCTTTTCAAGCATGGATGTACTGCCTTTGCCTTCGGCCTTTGGGACACAGCGAGGGATAAAAAGGTGGACAAAAAAAGGGATAGGGGAGGGGGAGATGCTGTGATTTTACCAAAATTCCTAGCCAGAAAACCCATATCGCGTGTGCACACAAGTACTTTGTAAGCGAATCAGGGTGGAATGAGGATCAGAGACATCCCCTTATTTCTAGTGTCAGCCTGCTTTCAGAAATTAGGCTGACCCTTGCCAGCGGCCTCGTCCCACTAGCAGGTGGCGATTCAAAAGAAAGTGCCGGCGTTGATTGAAAAGAAAGTGCTGTGTGAGGTGCTTTAGAGCATTGATAAATGGTAGAAGAAGCAAAAGAAATGCTGCGGAAAGCTTTAAATTGTACCTATTTTCAAATATGTCTGACACAGTGTGAGTGAAACATGCCGTGATAAGGGGATAGGGTGTCTCTATTCTGAAACGAATGTGGACAATGTGGGTGGCAGGGCGCAATCGCCAACCAAAAGGGGGAAAAGAGCTGAGGCTGGAGGGAACGATGATTCTCAGTGTACGTCCACACACATCTTCAAACAGAATCACTGCGCACTTGTTCAATTTTCTCTCCTAGAGAAATTTGAACAGGCGAACAGTGAAAATGCACCCAGGGGGTAGTCGGAAATGTGGTATACTCCCGTCCTGCGGGTGCAGGCGAGGAACAAGAAGTGGTTGTCAACAGGTTCAGAATAAGTGCAGATAACCGTTTGGAACGGATACAACCAGAAGTAACAGAATGGTACCCGAGGTCGGGGGTGTTTTGTATCCGCGTCCTTAAGGAGACAGATCAATGGGGGGCATATAGACCAACTATGCCAATACAGGATCTCCCCTTCGATCCTAATGAGTGGAGATGAACTTTGGAATATGGTAGGGGTAGGTCTGGGGAAAGTCGGTTGCATACTCTCTCGGTCAAAGCCACCTACCGAATGTTAAGACCAAGGGTCAATTTGAAGAATGTGGTTGAGGCACGCTGGATGAAACACCTTAACATCGGAAGGGATAAGCTACGGCCAGTAAAATGGTTTAAGGCAAGCAATGCTATGCCAGCAAAACTGGCCTCCTTACAATGGCAGGTGGAACATAGATGCCTGCCATCAAATGATTGGCTAATAGACAGAACGCGCCTGGAACAAAAAGGGTTGGCACTTCCCTGGTGCGGGCTATGCACAGAATCCTTCCCTTCTAGGAAATGGCCCGAAACCATAGAACATATGTTCCTGCAGTGTCCAGCAGCGATATGACTGTGGAGATGGTGGGACCACCTCTGGAGACGAATAGGCGCCTCACAGCCCTGGCCATGGGACTGGAGAGCACTTCTCTGCGAAGCTTGGGCCCCAGTGCAGGCCGCCACCTTTGAGAAGAACATGTTTAAAGTGGGATGTCGTGCCATTATCTGGGCTATCTGGTGGCGTCGATGCACTTTGGAAATGGAAGGGGTACGCAGGGATTGTGCGGAGTTTATTAACTCAATAAAGGAACAAATCCAAGAAGACATTACTATCCAATGGGAAAGAGTCAAACAGAAGGCAGATTTTTACACTCTAAACAAGAAATCAGACAAATCATTGAGAGCTTCTCAAAAGACTGGCTGGGCGGGGAACAAGGAGGGTGGATCGCAAGGGTAGAATGGAAAGGGAGGGAGAGGGGGGGGGGGGATGATGTTGGAGATCTGTCTCTTATACACATCTAGATGTGTATAAGAGACAGATTCCCCCCCCCCTCAAAAAAAAAAAAAAAAAAAAAAAAAAGCATGGACTCCCAGCCTGCAAATCGTCCATTTTTTTTATTATTTTATTTTATTCAAATCCGGAGAAGGGGGCCGGGGACCCCACAGTTCAACCGGGAAGAACAGTCTCTGGCAGCATTAGCCAGCTTGCTTTTAACGGGACCAAAAGGACCCGGGACACTCGATTCTGACATTAACCCGAAAATTGTTATCTTCTACTGTTAACCAGGTGACACATTCATGGATAAAGGATGGATAGGGGGACCAGGGGTCTGTGTTGGGGGTAAGGAGATGAAGCTGAGCACCTACCTACTGCATTCGCAGGCCTAGGTCGGCCCGACACCGGCCCAATTCGACCGATTGGAGCTGGTGCTCCATGTTACCATGGCCCTCAACCACCCTCCTCCCCCTATTGGTCTATTGTGACGCTACCTGAACCGAGTGCCCTGGTTCGTAAGCTATTCCTACTGCCAAGTGGGAGAGGGGGGGGGGGGGG
>BFEA01000330.1:1437042-1447140 GCA_003427395.1 Chara braunii | reverse complement strand
AACTCTGTAGATATCGGTCCAGATTCAATCATCTCTAAAATCTCATTATCCCGATTAAGGAAGGAGGCCAGATACCGCCGAGAATTACAACACACCAGAAAGAATGATATAACATGGATGATGATGATGATGATGATGATGATGACATTCATTTTTTGTGTCTTGCATTGACGCTGCCTCTACGCGTTGACAACGCCACGCAGGCTTGACGCTGCGACTCTGGTGGACGCTCGCATGACGTTGGCATTGGCAATATTATGGCAACGCGTTGCTTGCTGGTCCACTGACTGGCTGGCTACTGTCTACAGGGCTTGCTGACGTGGCAGCTGCCACGTGTGCTATTGACGTGGATGCTGCCACGTATGACTTCGTCGGGTCTATGTGACCGGCATTGCTGTTCTATTCCATCATCACTTCAGGGAGAGATCAATGCTGTTTCATCGTCACTTCAGGAGGAGATCGGGACTGTGAGGAGGTTGTGACTACGTACCTGGGATCTTCATGACGGCATTGCTCCAGCGCTGATAAAAGACTGATTGGGTGCCACGTGGCACATTGTAACAGGACTTCGATAGGTGTTCAGATTACTGGTTATGAGGTGGTGATCGAGGAAGGAGCCCGAAGCAGGAGTGGGCGGTATAATTCATCTCCCTTGTCTTTTCTCCCTCCTTCCTCTTCGTTTGTGTATGATTCTCTCACCTCATTTCTTTCTGGATACTATTTGACTATTGAAAACTATCAATGACAAGATATTCTAGACTTGCACTATTAACAATCGTATTCATGACCTGGGTTCATTGCAATTTGGTATCAGAGCTGTTCTCCTGAACACGGTATTGATAAGCGCCCGGTGGCGCACAGGTAAGTGTGTTGCTCACACGTATTATAGGTGATGATGTGGCTGAAGACATCTTCGGAGATATCTGACGTGGCACAGATTGACGAGTAGACCTCTCCAGGGATGATGACGTGGATCTGACGCGAAGACTACACCAGGGATACTGAAGCAGCGAAGACCCTACCTAGTGGCTGACGTGGCGGTAGGGATCGAGATGGGAGATACCTCCCTTCAGCCTGGATCGCGATGTTGACATGACAGTTGGATCGCAAAGCTGACGTGGCATATGACGTGCCACGTCCCGGGACCTTGTTGCTATTGCTTTGGTGACACTCTTGGAGTTGTTGCTTGCGGCAGGGTCCATTATTGATGTTGACGTGGTCTTGAGTGGGATTGATTGCTGACGTGGCAAACCTCAAGACATCACACCTGTCGATTAAGGTGGTGTCTGTTTGCTGACGTGGCACTGAATTCTTGACTCGCGGGGCATTGAATCTGATTGGATGAATCGGTGACGGTGTCTCATATGAAGTTGGAAGTTGACGAGGATCAGGAAACACACTTGCTGATGTGTCACCCCACTATTGATAGATTGAACGGAGTACGTGCTGACGTGGCAAGACTTGCTGTGTTGGCACTCCGAGGGTGACACATGACAGGCAGGACTCTGCTAAGTAAGGAAGGGCACTCGGAGGACTATGGCGGTACGGCTGACAGAGTAAACAACTGTGGTGTCAGTTGTCCGGGAGAGTGCATCATTGCACTAACACTCAAGACACAGCAAAGTGATATAGTGTGCCGACGAATTGTGTTGTTGGTATACTCACCTGATGATCGAAGTGGCAAAGTGTGCTGACGAACTGTTTCTGTTTGTTGTTGGCATACTTACCTGTTGATTGTTGTTTGTGGTGTGCGTACTTACTGGTGTGTTGGATCTGATCACACGGGCCTGGCGTAGAACCTGTAAATAGGATGTCATCACATAGACAAGGAAAAACAAAACAGCAGTTAGGAAAGAAAAATATGTTTCTATTTCTTTATTTTCTGAATTCCCATTGTGAATATTTTCTCCAAATTGACCTCCATAATGTTTGGTAGGTTCAAAGTACTCCTGTTTCTCCTTCCTATGGCTCTGGGTGAAGAAACTTCAGATCCAAAGACTTGGAGACAGGCAGAGCAGAGAAAACAGGAACTGTTAGCATTATGGTCTCAACTGTTAAATGATCTGTGTTTGTCTGGACCGGACGATGAACAACACGTCCGCAGCCTGTTTGATTTGTAGACTGTATAGAACCGTCTGAATCAAGCAGATGCGGGCGCAGAGGTTGCAGCGGTCGAAATTGAAGTCACAAACATGATTGGCCAGTGTCGTCAGGCACAAGACCAGTACGCAATCAAACAGTTAGAAGCTGTAATAGAAATGACTAGGAAAAGTGAAGTAAAACCCGAAGTAACGAAGGCCACTATTGATGCTAACATTCAACAGTTGCGTGAGACTTTGGCTGCTGAAGAAAGAAAGAAAGAAGAGTTGGCCAGGAGAAGAAAATAAGAAAAGAGAAGGGAACAGAAGGCTAAAGAAATTAGTCAGGTAATTGGAACAGATGTAAAGGAAGAAGGTGACCTAAAACATACTTTTTATCACATTTTGACTTACCTCTCTTTTCTTGAAGAGAAGATTGAACGACAACAAAATCAGCTAGATGAGATTGTTGTTGGATTGAGAACTGTTACCAACATTGTGAAAGGGAAGACTCCGGTAACAGAAGAAAGGACTAACGCAAAAGAAGATAAGGGAGAGGAGAAATTAATGAGTGATGCTATGAAGTCTGTTGCACCGAAAGATATCAAGGAGGAGGGGAAATCTTCTCAGGGGGGGAAACCAAATCCGAAATCTACTCCTCCTTCTACTCCTCCCTCTAATCCTCCTTCTCCACCTCCGAGTTCTCCCAAAGGAAAGAAGATCACCGGGGAACCTGAGAAACCGAAGAATAAAGAAAAGGTCAAGATGAAATTGCCGTCCACATTCTGCAATAAAAAAGACGAGAACCTGTTGCTCTGGATCGCGGAAATCCAGACCTATTGTGGAGCAACCCCTGTCGAACGTGAATCCCAGGTTGCTTTCTTAACTTCATGCTTAGGGGGCGAGCGAAGGAATGAGTTTTGGCTGAGGCTAACGCCGCAGGATTTGAGGACATTGGGGAATGGGCTGGAACGATGAACTTGAAACAGTTCCTTGGCAAGATCAAGGAACGTTTTCTGAATAAGACAACAACCGACAAGGCTTTCGACCAGCTCACGACCATTGGCCAACGTCATTGGACTTCTGTGGAATCCTTGTTCCGGGAAGTGGATCGGTTGTTGCAGGTTCCTGGACTAAACCTGCAAGACAACCAAGTCTTGTACATCTACTTTCGTGCTCTGCCGGAGCCCATCCGTGGACAACTCGTGGCAGAGTCTAAATCAGGTAAGTATAACTACCGACAATTTCGCGATCTAACTCTTCAGAGAGAGCAAATGACTTCACAAGTCAAGCACTCGTACGCTTCGGTGGTAAAGAATGGTGGAGGAGGAGGAAAAGCTAATTTTGGTAAGAGGTTCCTTTGGCGACAGAAGCGCCAGGATCATATGCTCGTCGTCTTTGACGACGACACTGTGGAAAAGTTGCCGCTAGCGACCGAGGGTGCGGCATGCAGCAGTGAGTCCGGGAAGGGGGAAGTCACTGCTGTTGTGGCCAGCAAGGGAGGGCCACGACCCCCAGGAATGAAGAAGAGACCACGCTCGTTTCCTGAGCATCCCGGAATTGCGGCCGGGAAGCCCTGGGAGAAGATGGATATAGACCAAAAGACTTGGCAAGAACGGATGGACAATGCGCAGTGCGTAAAATGCGGGACCGCGGGGCATGTGATTGCATGGTGCCCATTAATCCGGCCCAAAAGCGAGCCGCCAGTAGGAATAGCATATGCTCCTACTGAGTTGAAGGGTTTAGATGATGAGAGAGGTAAGGCGCCTACTAACCCTTTCAACCCTTCGACTCGCATGACAGAGGCTGGTTCTTCTTCGGCCCGTCATCGAGAACACCCTGAACCTATCTTATGCACTGTTTCTCTGGATGACTCTTTTGACGAGTTTGGTAACGAGTTGCTGGCACTACGAAGCTCGTGGGCACAGAAAGCAAAGTCTAAGGGTAAACTTCTACTCGCGGATATAAAGATTGCACGCACACGTGTTGGTACACTGTTAGACTCAGAATTTACACGATCATACATTTTCGAGAAAGCAATCCGCAAATTGCATCTCGGAATGAAGGTAAAGAACCTGTCTCCACCTATCACGTCTATCCTGGCAGACAAAAGCACGATAACTGTCTCTCAATATATTGATCGTGTTAAGTATCAGTTCCGTACGAGGGACGGAAAGAAGATTATGCATTAAATTTCTTTTCTTGTGGAAAAGAATTTACCGTTTGACATTATTCTGGGTATGGATTGACACGAGGAAGCCAACCCAGATATCAAGTTCAAAGATAAGGTTGTGCAATTGCGAGACGCACAATCAGAGTTAAAAACCATCAAATTGTATCATAAGTATGGCTCTGACTCTAGTTTGTCTTTTTGTTGCATGAGTTACCCAACTTTTCGCTCGATGGTTACAAAGAAATAATTGGCACAGGAAGTAATGATGATCCTTGTGAAGCAAGTTGCTGAGACTTCTACTTTTTATCCTCCTTCGATTGAAAAACTCTTAGATGAGTATAAAGATCTACTAATTGAACCAACAGGAACGACTGAGCGTGCTATAAAGTACACAATTGAGATTTTTCCTGGCAGTAAGACTCCCAAGGGCCCTATCTATAGAATGTCTCATAGGGAACTTGAGGAATTGAGAAAACAAATCCAGGATTTAACTGAAAAAGGATGGATTCGCCCTAGCTCTTCTCTTTATGGCGCTCCTGTCTTGTTTGTGCCTAAGAAAGAAGGCGAGTTACGTCTTTGCATTGACTATAGACGGTTAAATTCTATCACTGTCAAAAATGCCGAACCCTTACCACGTATTGACGACTTATTGGACCAGTTGCAGGGCTGCAAGTACTTCAGCAAGATTGATCTAAAGTCTGGGTACCACCAAATCGAGGTGGATCCCGCAGATCAACACAAGACTGCCTTCCGAACAAGGTATGATCACTACAAGTTCGTGGTTATGCCTTTCGGGCCAACGAATGCCCCAGCGACCTTCCAGAGGTCCATGAATTAGTTATTTCGTTAATGGTTGGACCACTTCGTCATTGTCTATCTCGACGATATTCTAGTGTATAGTAAAACACTAGAAAATCACGAGGAACACCTATGTCTAGTACTAGGGAAGTTACGTGAGGGTAACTTCAAACTGAACCCGAAGAAATCCAAGTTCGCTAAACCAGAAGTCCTGTACTTAGGACATATAGTGAACGAGGATGGTCTAAGGCCGGAAGAAAAAAAAGATTTCAACAATTAGAGATTGGCCACAACCCAAGTCTATAACTGAACTACGCTCTTTCCTCGGTTTGGCAAGTTATTACAGGAAGTTTGATAGGAACTTCTCTCTGATTGCCGCACCAATGAGAAGACTGCTAAAGAAAAGAGTCATGTGGTTGTGGGATAATAATTGTAAGTCTGCATTCAGGAAACTGAAGTATGCAGTAACTCACTATCCCGTTCTGAAGATTGCTGACCCGTCTCTTCCCTTCATTGTCACTACTGATGCAAGTCAGTATGGAATTGGCGCAGTCCTTCAACAGGATGACGACAAAGGATACATACCTGTCGAATTTATGTTTGCACGATTGCCCAATGAAAAGGTTGCCAACTCCACATATGAAAGGGGGCTGTATGCCTTAGTTTGTGCACTAAAGACCTGGAGGCACTACTTGTTAGGAACACACTTCATTGTGTACTCGGACCACTTTACCTTGCACCGACAAGCTGGTACGATGGTCTGCTCTCATTGATACCTTTGACTTTGAACTAAAAACAATCAATGAAAAATCTAATGTGGTTGCAGATGCATTATCCAGGAGAAGTGACTTCTTTGGTGCCATTGTCTCTTACTTGGATGTTGGGAGTGATTTGAAAGATAAGATCCGTCAAGGGTATGCTACTGATCCCATATGGAAGCCTATCCTCGACACTATTGTTAAAGACTCGTCTCTGCTCCCCAACTACAGAGTAACCGATGGTTTGTTTTTCTTGATTGACCAAACGAAACAAATACTGTGTATCCCTCACCAAGAAGAAATCAAAAGTCTAGTAATCGCGGAATGCCACGACTTTGAGGGACATTTTGGATTCAGGAAAACTTACGCTGAGGTTAGGGAACGCTTCGAATGGAAGGGATTGAAGGAAGATGTACTAACTTATGTTTGTACCTGTCTGGTGTGCCAGAGAAACAAACCTTCACAAAAGAACCCTCTTGGTCTATTGAGACCATTGCCGATTCCGAGTGAACCAGGTGAGTCTATCTCAATTGACTGCATGAGTCTCATAAAGAGCCGCAATGGCAATAGTCAAGTAATGGTTATTGTTGACCGTTTCTCTAAGTATGCTATGTTTATTCCCTTACCTGCTGAGGCACGGACTGAACTTGTGATTCATAAATTTCAGATGCGATGGGTAACTGAATATGGATTTCCCCTATTTATTGTGTCTGATCGAGATGCGAGATTCACAAGTATGCCATGACAAAAGTTGATGGAGGCATACGGTACTCGTTTGACCATGTCATCAGGATGACACCCTGAAACGAATGGGCAAAGTGAGCAAATGAACTGTTTGTGTCAACAACTCTTGCGCATGTACATGAGACCTGATCAGATTGATTGGGATGAGAACTTACCCAAAATAGCCAGTGCATACAACAACAGCGTTCTACGGGTCGTACACCAAATGCACTACACAAGGGGTGGAAGCCAAGGTGTCCCATTGACGTGCTAACACGGGATCAATTCCGTCGGTTACTTCCAGGGACATGAGAATATGCAGTTTTGTTTCAAGAAGACAAAAAGAAGGTAAAAGATAATCTAAAGAAAGCTCAGGATCAGATGATTGAACAAGCCAATAAGCATCCCCCCTCATCTCTGAACCTATCCTGTCTTTCATGCGTCCAAACTATTGCCCTACGTAGAAGGAACAAAGTTTTCAAACAGGCCCTCTATGATTCCGCCATCTATGGACGGAAGATGTGATGTAGATCGAATCATAGAACATGGGTACTTTTCTACAGGAGCACATGGACGACCTCAGAAGCAGTTCAAGGTACGTTTTAAATCTCAGGCACCATCTGAGGACAGATGGTTTAGTAAAAAAAAACTTTTTGAAACTGCTCCTGATATTGTTGCTGCGTATGAACAAGGGTTAAAGTCTTAAAATATTATGCGGTGGAACTCGAAAATGGGCCGGCAGGAATGCAGTAACCCTGTTCAGAAGACGCCTGGGGCCAGAACCCGGCCCCTGGACACGCAGACCTGAGTTGGTCTGCGTCGGGCTGTGTGACCTAGACACGCCCGGGTCTGAGTCTGTCGAGCTTGGCTGTGGGACCAAGTGCTAAACTCAAGAAATTCAAGAGTCAAAGTCAACTGTCGAGTGAAGGTACCACGCCCAGGCCCTTGGTTGGATACATCCACTTGTTGTGCGCAGGTACCCGAACATGCATCCAGGCCAAAGAGAGTGCAGTTTCAGATCAATCCGAAACAAAAGAATAAAAGTGGTTACCTCAGCGCTCTGCTTATTGGGGGCATGGACTGTGTGTGGGTATTCAATCGGGGAGTCCGTTGGGGGAAGGGCAGGTAGGACAAACTCTGTTGGAAGATATCAGTGGGGAACCTGCAATAGGGGATGTCTTAGGGGTCCCATTGGTAGGAATAGAGGTGAAATAGGCTATGAGGGGACGATGTCATTGGGAAACTTGCAGTAGAGGTTGTCTCAAGAGGTGAGGTTGGTATGCTACGTGCATGGAGAACACAAACAGGATTATAATAGTCAAGAGTAGGTCTAGTTGATGGTAGAGGTGGGGGAGAGGAGGGTGGCTGTGAATCCACCGAGGATGGAAACTAGAGATACTCTGGGGGACGATAAGGAATGACTAGAGGCCCAATTGATGATAGAGGTAAGGGGAGCGGATGGTGGTCGTGATCCTAATGAGGACAGAAACTGGAGATGCTTAGGGTAAGAACAAAAAAATATAGAATTCAAGGTAATTACCAGAAGGGGCCTGATGATGAAAGGGCTAGGGTCCCTCCAATAGGGAAGGGTTCAAGGACATAAAATTCAAGATAACAACCAAAGAGATTTGATGATGATAAGGGTAGGATCTTTCTAACAGGAAGAAGGGTCCACCTATAGGACTTGTAGTAGAATGTTTATCCCTAGTGCTCGGAGTACCCGTACGACAGGGCTCGTCCGACCATGCTTCAATGAGTGTTGGTGAGGGAGGTGAGGATCAACTCTGCCTTGATGACTATAATCATTGTCCGGCCAGGTCACTAGAAAAGGGTGATTATCCTCAGTGGTAAAAACACCGAGGTAGGACATTGGGAGTAGAGATGCATTGGGAGTAAAGATTTGGTGACTGGTGTCGCGAGGGGTGATACGAGCAACCCCCTTGTGGTAACGCCCCAGATGGCGGGGAGCAGCACCTGCTGGAAACCGGTGAGAGGAAACCCGGGGACGGGTCACCTGTCCGTCGCTGGAGCCAGGGACAGCGGCGTCTGTCACCCTCTGTGCCTGCATTAGAGGTCCTCGGTGACGTTGTCGGGTAGTTGAGCTTACTTCCGCCTTGACTCAACAGCGAGCTTCCACCCGGGGCTGGAACTCCCCCCCTCTCCGACCGATATCTAAGTACCCCTCCCTTCACCGTGCGCTCACGGTTTCCGGCAGTTCCAGATGACCCTCGGATAGACCACCAACGCCCACCCCCTTCCCTTCTTCTCTGCGCCTCCTTCCGACAAGGCCCAGTAGGTAGTCTTTCCTGGCAGGGCCTCTCGCGCAGACGAGCAGGAGCCTAGTCTCAGGGCGAGCTATCCGAGGTCCGCGCCTCACAACGAGGGGACCAAAGCTTGCCTCGGCCCGTCGTGCGGCCGAAGAAGGCTCGAACAGTTCGTAATGAGGGACTGGGCGCCCGAGTCCCTTGTGGGAAGGATCGAGTTCCTGCGAGAGCGGACTTAGCTATTTCGAAAAGGAAATTTTTAGAGTAGGTCTTGCGGTTTCAAAATTAAGGACCGAAAAGGGGAAAGCTTTCAGTCCCCCGTGCGGATTCGGTAGAGCAGTCGAGTGCAATGCCACAGTGCGACCCCTACTGGAGTGCCTTGTCAGCTTCCTTCCCCCCCCCCCTCTTTCTCTCTCTTTCCCTCGCCCTCCCCCAAAGGAGCTCCGAGAGCGATAAGCACGTGATCAGTCAAGGCATCGATACTTGCAAAAAAAAGAGCAAAGAATGTACCCAGCAAGAAGCGAGAGAACGACCCAACACAGTTCGTAATCTGCAGAAAGCAACCAAATAAGCTAGTAACCAACACAGTTCGAGCGAACGAGCTACCAACCAACACAGTTCGTAACCTGCAGAACGCAACAGAATGAGCTAGCAACCAGCACAGTTCGAGAGAGCAAGCTACCAACCAGCACAGTTCGTAACCTGCAGAACGCAACAGAATGAGCTAGTAACCAACACAGTTCGAGCGAACGAGCTACCAACCAGCACAGTTCGCAACCTACAAAACGCGGCCGGATGAACCAGTGACCAGCGGAACGAGAGAACAAGCTAGTAACTAGTTCAACAACATTGCTAGAGAACTAGCTCGAAACGTAAGAGAACAAACTAGTAATCAATACGAAAGAACAAACTCGTAACTAGCGAAAAGCACGAGAAAGAACTGGTAAGTAGCAAGGTTTTTGAGCCGCGATGGTGAAAGAACAGGCTCGTAACCAGTGAGAAGCAAAGAGAGAACTCGTAACGAAAACAGCCTTGCAACCTACGAAATACAAGAGGACGAACTCGTATTCGGCGTGGTCGTAGCCCACGCTATCGAGGAAAAGTGACCTAGTGACCAGCGACCTGAGAGTACCCTCTCCGAATCACGAGGACGGTCCACAGTATCGCGCAAGCCCGGCTCGTAACTCTAGCTCCCGTCGGAAGCGAGCAGGGCGACCGCCTTCTTTCTCTCTCTCCTTATCTCTCCCTCTCTCTCTCTCTCTCTCTCTCTCTCTCTCTCTCTCTCTCTCTCTCTCTCTCTCTCT
>BFEA01000330.1:1392285-1404034 GCA_003427395.1 Chara braunii | reverse complement strand
TCCCGTTTTTTCCTCGCACTAGGCCTGGGAAGAGAAGAACCGGTAGTTCGAGCCTCGGCACGGCTTGGCATACCGGTCGGCCAAGGCTCGGACTTCATAGCTGGGCCAAGTACTGGTGGTTTAAGACTGAAAGATACGCAAAATTCAGCTATACCGACCATACATTGTATTCAGGGGAAGACTGTAGCTCAGTGGGTAGTGTTGGCATATAGACCTGAGTTCAAATCCAAACATTTCTGAATTGCCTGGGCCCTGTCAGTTTGATGATGAGGTCCCGAGGCCGTCACCCTTTTTTTTTTTTTTTTTCAATGCTGAAATGATTGATTTCGAAGGCCAAAAGCGGGGCCGGGGTCCCCACAATTCAACCCGGTAAGAGTGACCTCTGGCAGCCTTAGCCAGTTTCGCTTTTAACGGGACCGAAGGACCCAGAAAACCTCAGTTTGACATCAGATCAGGTTACTTCTATTTATTACCCAGGAGAAACTCAGAAAAAGACTAAAGGGCAAAAGCAAAGACCTATTTCGAGGGGCAACTGAATTAACACTGAAGTCCTACTAACCTAGGCAAAGGCCTAAAGAATGAGGGAAGAACGTATGTGTAAGCCAGTGAAGGGGTAGGAAGATATATGACAGAAGTCTGATCTCGAAAGAAGTGCACATGCCTAACAGAGAGAACGGCCTGATAACCTGCCTAACAGCGGCTGGTTGGAGCCAGAACACGTGGGCTCCCCAAGGTAGACCGACACTCTCCTCCCTCCACCCCACAACATCTCTGCTGTTAGCCTACTGGGGCTCAAACCAACCGAGTGTCCCAGTTAGAAAAAAAGGTGAAGAACAGGGTATAGAAGTGGTTAGAAGGGTGAGGGAGGAGCCGATCCCTATATCCTCAAGCTAAGGATTAAGCCAGGGGGTGATGACCATCTGCCCCGAAAGCGTCACTGCAGCCAGCTTGTTGTCGTGTGCCCATGTAACTAGGAACCAGTGTCGACCTCGTGGTGTGCGTCCCATCTTGGCCTTCCTGATCCAATCCACTTTAATCATGATCCTGATCCAAGCTTTAATTTTGGCAATGATTGCGCTGTCGCTGGTCCACTCCTGTCTGAATAATATGTTGTTTCTGTCCTCCCGAATGGTCCAGAGTAAGACGGAGCGGATCGCCTGTGCCACATAACCTCGACCGACATGTCTGAACCAGGAGGACGGGATCTTGCCATGGAGAGCCCAGCTCTCATCCCAATGGAGCAGATCTCCAACGAAAGATGTCCAATGAACACCCCACCATTCCCACAGTCGTCTGGAGGCTGGGCAGAACCAGAATAGGTGTTGAACTTCCAAGGTCTCCTCTGCTCGACTCCCACATCTGTAGCATTTGGTGACAAGATCCATTCCCCTTTCGAACAACCATATTGAACAGGGGATGGCTGTGTGGGAGAGCAGCCAAGAAAGAGCTGCGAGCTTCTGCGAGGGCAGCACTTTTAGCTGGTCCCACATCTGATGCAGGTCTCCTGCTTCCAGAGGGGGCTGTGTTTGTGTCAATCTGTTGAGTTTCCTGGCTGCTTCCGTGGGCAGGTCCGGCATCTTGGAGATGATCTGTCTGCCCCATTTAGACGAGTATTGAAACAGGAAGATCTGACGTCCGCCCGTGAGGCGCCAGCTGTGTCCCAGCGGGTCGATTTTCAAGCTGTGGAATGGCTTACCCTCCATCAGCAGATCATGGATCGGGGCCAGGGGCTCCCGCTGAGTGGTGTGCACTCTGATGAGTTGGCGCGGTTGTTGGGCATCAATGCATACCTCTGTTGGTGCAGAGAGAAGAACAGGTTTACCCAGGTGATTGGAAGTATCCTAGGTCTTGTGAGATCTGGATGATTTGCAGGGTGTCTTCTCCTACCTGCCTAGTGAAGTACCATTCCTCTGGGACTGGATTTGAGCTGGTTAGCGGCAGCAGCCAATCTTGTGGGATGGCTTGGATGAGCTGAGTCCTCCTATGGGACACCTGGGGTACGTGGCGCAGTCTTGACCTTGTGTTCTTCTGCGATCCAATCATTGCTCGTCTCATCCCAGATGTCTGCAACTCGGACGACGCCTCACTCGATCTAAGATCTGCCAAATGAGCCTCGAGATCGAGTAGCTAGGAAAGGTTGGCCGCTGTCCAGTTGATGTAGCTCAGTGGTTAGAGCACCGGTTGGAAATGCGCATTGTGGTATAAGGTTGCGGGCTCAAAACTCCGCAGCCTTGCGCATAGACACCGGCAGGGCGTTAGAGTGACGCACGGCTGGACAAACATCCCCTTGGGCTGACGCATGGTACTATTACAGACACTGCCTTCGCACCACCCAAGGGATAGTCCTGGTTATTGTATGCTGGGTCTTGACTATGCGTGGGTTGCTTGACGTAGCTATTGATTGTTCTGAAATTCTCCCCTGTTCTGGCACTCCATACATTGGCATCAATTCAGAATACAGCACATAAGATAGGGCATTGTAGTTACACAACACAGGGTGTGGGTTCGAGTCTGGCTAGAGACTTTGGGGCGGTTTCTTGCACAGACCAGCCCACCATTCATATGACAATACAACCCTACACATATATATACAGAACTCAATTGGGGCTTGGTGGGGGTCCGCACTACTGCTGGGGTTGGCTGGGATCAAGGCTTCGCGCTTGTCCCTGTCCAGCCTCAGTATCTAGAACCATGGCATATACACATACATGACTGGGGGTAGGCTGGGGTGTTCAAGGCTTCGCGCTTGTCCTTGCCTGGCCTCGGTATCGAGAACCATGGATAACACACAGATAGCACGTACACACATGACTGGGGCTGGCTGGGGCTCAAGGCTTCGCGCTTGGCCCTGTCCAGCCTCAGTATCTGACATCTGTAGAAAGGAGAAACATGCCAGGATACATATTTAGTATACACATGCCAGAATGGGGGTTGGTAGGAAGAAGCAGATATAATACTTGAGCCTGGCGCCCGATGTACCCGAGTAACGTGGCTTGCTTGACTGTGCCTCAACTGGGGCTGGGAGGGGCTCAAGGCTTCGCGCTTGGTCCAGCCTAGCCCCGGTGCCTAGAACTACTGTCTGGTCCAAGTCACCCTCTAAAATACCATGGTGATAGTCCTGAGTAGTAATACCAAGGTAGGATGGTAGGGATAGGGGTGCGCTAGGAGAATTGCCGAGAGGATGGGTAAGGAGGTGGTCTTACGGTGAATAAGAGAATGTCAGGACAGCCAATAGCTGTGTCGGCAACCCCGTGTGTCCGGAGTCCGGTCTGTACAACAACCAGGGCTTTATGAAAAAAAAAAAAAAAAAAAAAAAAAAAAAAAGGAAAGGTTGGCCGCTGTTGTCCAGGATATGCTGATTGTCGAAGAGGGATTGTTGTAGGACTTCCTCACGGGTCGTTGGCGACTTTGAGATCGAGGGCTGAAGAGCTCTCCAAGCTGCCCAACAGGCTGCTGCCAATGGGGAGGAGGGCTGCCGTCTAAGAAGGGAAGACATAAAAATGCAGATCCAGATGTCTCCTCTTCGGGATAGGCACAGCTCTCGCTGCAAGATGTATATGATTATGATCCAAATCCTGGAGTCCGTTTGCGTGGCCACTTTGCAGAACCACTTGCCCAACAGTGCAAGGTTCTGGGTTTCGGGGTCGAGTATGCCAAGTCCTTCTTCTCCCCGCATGCTGGTGACTTCGGACCAGGAACACTTTGTGATGTAGCCCTCCCGGTCTTCAACTCTCGCCTTCCAAAGGTACCTTGTCGCTTCCGAACGAATCTCCCTCAGCGTTAGCTTAGAGATGAGCATCACTGCCGCAGTATACCACAGCTGGTGTGATCTCCACTGCAGTTTTGCAGCGTTTGAAGACCGCTTTGGACTTGGCTACCAATACTGAGTCTTGGTCCGGTCTGGCGTCCGTCAAAGCAACTTGAATGCCCAAGTACCTCTCTGAGCCTCGTGCTAGGATTCTTTTCATGCCCCAAGCTTCTCCCTGAAGTTGATAACGGGCTGGGAGAAAATAGGAGGACGTATTCCAGTTTACGCGCGCTTCTAAGAGCTGTGAGTATGAATCCAAGATGTCCTTTGCGGTTGCCAGCGGCTCCGGAGTAGGCTCGGTGACTAGTAGGTGATCATCCGCAATGGCGCCGGTCAGCACTTGATCGCCTCCTCCTAGTTTTAAGCCTGGCAGTTGTGGCACTGCCCTGAGTGAGTTGAGTAGTACCTCCATTTGGATTGCGAAGAGAAGTGATGCCAATGGGCATCCTTGACGCAGAGAACGCGTAAGGGAGAATGTCGGGGAGACAAACCCATTCACCATGACTGCTGCCTTTGAATCTGTGTAGAGCTCCTCCACCCACCTGCGGAATTTGGGGCCAAAATTCATATGTTGCAATGTTGCAAGAACAAAAGACCAGTTAACTCGATCATATGCCTTTTCAAGGTCCAGCATCGCCACCATGACCTAGCGTTCTTCACGTTGGATTATCTCAAGTGCTCCCATGACCATGAGCACGTTTTCGAAGATCGAGCGTCCTTGGATGAATGCTCCCTGATCTGTATGAACCAGACCAGGTGGTCTGTATTTAATCTGAAGATGCCTGGTCCCCGCTGGAGCTTGCTCCCCAACAGAAATTCTGCGACCACCAGCCTGTGATTTGGGCCTGGTGCGATGACAACATCAGCTGTTGTCAAAGATTCCCAAGTTGCGCCCTTAGTCAACAGTAGGTCTAATCGCCTCTTGGGAGGTGGGACATCCTCGGTATGCTGTGAGAAAACCAGGTGTAGCCGTGTTCCGTAGGGTGGGTGTGTCGGTACACGTCTGTGTAGGAATTATCCTCCATAAAATTCAACAGCATTTGTGCATCAAGCCTCCGCAAGGAGGGTGTTGGAGAGCCGAGGTCTGGTTGGATTATGAAGTTGAAATCACCTGCGAGCAATATGTTCTGAGCCGGTGGCACAAGGTGTGGGAGCTCCTCCTAGAAGGCTCTTCTTTCAGCTGGGTCTGATGGAACATAAACAGTCATAAAGGTCCAGTGTTGTTCCCCTATCAGGGTTTCAATCCATGCCCAGTGGCCCCACAAATCAGCGTCACGGTCGATGATCTCCAACTGCAGATTGCGATGAACTAAAATGGCCACTCCTCCGCGTATGCCTTCCGCTGGGGACCAGATTTGGTCTCCCCTCCACCAATTTGTGAGTTGTCGCAGCCTGGGCTCATCTAGCTTAGTCTCTTGGAGCATCAAGATCTGTACTCTGTTGTCATGGATCCATGTCTTGAGTCTGGCTTTTCTGTAACGCCCGAATGTGTCATCAAGGCCCTGTATGTTCCATGTGGCAATCTTAAGACTGTCCATCTTCTTGAGGGAGGGCGGCAGGAGATTAGGTCCGCTGGTGTTGGTCTTCAGTCATCTGGCGAGAAGTCCGCTGCCTTCGAGCTGCATCTGTGTCTGCTGGTGTCGCCCAAGGAGCAAGGTGGAGGTTCTGGAAGCCATGCGAATTTGGCTGCTTGTTTGTGGCCAGGGTGCCACAGAATTCTGCTATCAATGTCGCATCAACATCCTCAGTCAGCTAAGTTTCCTTAATTAAAGTTCCTCCGTGTTTTTGTCCGCTAGCCACGCTGATGGGAGCCAGACTATCCCCTGGGCTGCCAGCAGGGCTGCTGTGTCGACGGAGATCTTCGCATCAACTAGACCAATGTGAAAGTGCCAGCTTCCTCCAGTCGTTGCAGCAACTGATTTGCGACCAAGAAGGATACCTGGTACAAGGCGGTATGGGAACCGATCAGCTATGAAAGCTGATGCCACCAATTTTACTGCTTCCTTAGTGGTGGGTGAGGTGACTGTCTCGATGGTTGGGATCGCAAGCAGTCCCTTTTCTGTTCTTTTAGCCATGAACCTCGTTCCTTGAGGCGAGAGCATGAAGATGAGCAGGCACATCTGATGTCTGACCAAGGTGCTTGAAGCCCTGCTGGAAGATGGTTGCGATGACAACTGGCCTGCGGAGGCTCGCGTGCCTCCCTGTGTTCCTTCAGAATTTGATTGGACCGCAGGAGCCGTGGCATTGAAGATGACTACAAATTCGAGCTCTTCCTCCTCAGCTTCCCGTGTGATCTCTCTGAGTCCGTCTTGATTAATTTGCCACTGCTTCATTGGGATACATCCAACCTGTCTTGGATCCCGCATTTCACCGTCCTGAAGTTGGCTGTCTTCTACGAAGCCTGCGGGAGGCAGTGACCCCGGGGGGGGAGGGCCTAGTGGTGGGAGGAGTGCTGCCCGGGGAGTAGGCTCGGATGCCTGCATTCGGAGTTGGGAGTGTGAGAGATTGTGTACGTATTTCGGGTTGTTATAGGTGCGATAGGGATGGTAAGGATTGCTGGTGTTGGGGGGGGGAGCCCACTGAGAATAGGCTGGGTGAGGATGATATGGAGATGGCATAAGGGCGGGAACTAATAGGTATGGGTTTACCGGGGCCTGATGAGCAGAAGAGACAGAATGTGCTCCACTTGTTGTTGGGGGGGGAGTTGAAAAGGTGGGGGAATTGGTGGGTAGTGTATTGAGACGAGGGGTGGGGACGAGAGAAAACCTTAAAGAGGTAATGCAGCATGAGAGGTGATTGGACGAGAGGGGTGGGATTGGTCTTGCAGCTGAGGTTGGGCGCCCTGACTGCCATGCATGACATTGAGGTGCAGTGCGTGTTGAGTGGAGTGCTGGATCTGGTTGGAAAGGGGCGGTGGTAGAGGGAGCTGGAGGTGAAGCGGGTTAGGGACGTTGTTTAGCGGGTCTTGCGACAGTGCTGAGTGGGGATGGGGGTGGGCGAGTGAAGCTACGGCGGGGTTGCTTATTGGTACGAAAGCGGTAGTGCTTGCTGAGTGTGTTAATTGGGTAGGGTAAGGCATGGGGGGGGGAGAAGGCCGAGAAGAACTCGGGTTCGGTGGGCCTGTGTTTGCAGGTGGGGGAGGTTGTGGGATGTTCCTAGCCTGTGGTACTGGGGCTGGGGGACCACGACCTCCTCTCCCTCTGGCGGCTCGCCCTCTGCCTCTACCTCTGCCTTGACCAGGAGGCATTGGTTCGCTGAATCGGGGACAGTCAGGATCGAACTCGTCATGAAACCACCAGAGACACTTCTTGCAAAAAGGAGTGTCCTGGTTGACGAGTTGGATCTAGAGGTTTTGACCGCTGGGTCTGGGAAGTACGATCCATTCCATGTAATTTTGCGGTGCGGTGGGGTGACAGTCAATGCGGACGTTACCCAACCGTGGTTCGTCGTCTTTCCTATCCAGCAGATGAATTTCAATGATCGGGCCAATGAGATTTTGGACAGCATGCCGGAGGGTGCAACGATCCGATATTTCTCTGCAGCTTCTCGATTTCCCTTCGAGATCGAGCTCATGCTGTGTCATCAATGGCTTGAAAAGAACTCGAATCGGGCCTTGCCATGAGGGAATGGTATCGTGCCCTTTATTAATAAGGTACTCTGCAATTCTTTGAGAGCGGGCTACATAGGACATGATGTTTGGTCCTTCTCCATGTGTTCTGCCCCGTCGCAGTGAAAGATTGAATTCGGCGTTTCGATACCAGGCGTCTTCGTAAATGCGAATGAACTGCTCTCGCTGAGCTATTGACAGTGCTAGCCCTGTGGTTTGAAAGACTATGATTATGGTCCTGCCTTTCAGCCAGTTCACCGTGGCCGTATCAATTTCTTCGCTGATGTTGAGGTAATCGACGCCTTCAATGATCTCGACGTCCCCGTGAGAGATAGAAGTGTCTGGAAAAAGACCATCATTATAACAGTTGTCCAGAAGAGTTTGGATTCTGGGCAAGTCAGCTGATGCATTTGGTGGGAGAAGGGGTTGTGGTATATGCTGCGGTCCCAAAGGTTGACTGGCCGATAGTGGCCGACGTGCGCAGGCTGAGCGCGCGCACCGATTTCCAGCGCGCGCCCCCGCCTGGGTGCGGCGCGGCCGCGCGTGAACTCGGCCGCGCGGCCTCGGCCGCGGGCCCGCTGCCGGCCTCCTCGGCTGTCGCTGAGGCCGCAGGATCCGCGGCCGAGGGTGCCACATAGATGCTGCGGTCCCAAAGGTTGACCGGCCGGTGGGGCAACATGTTGGCCCGTGTCTGGGCCCGACATGCTGGATGAATTGTATGTGGGTGCAGCAAGTTGTACCAGGTGTTGGTTGCGGTCAAAGGTATTGGCAAGGGTCTATTGGTTTACAGGCTACGGAGGTCGTATGTTAGCCGAGCATGAGGTAAGGGGGGGGTTTGATGGGGGAAAGGGCTGAGAACTGCCATTTCGTCAAAATGGACATCTTTTATTTTTTGAACGAAATTGAAACTGAGTTTTTTGGCCGAAAACCCGTCAAAATTTGTTGTTCCTGAGGTAAAACGCTGGACCCCCTGGCTGTACATGGACCTAGCTTGAGACCAGGCACCTCCAGGCAGGACTATGGCCAGGTGGAGCGCTGGACGATGGCCACTTCCCTCGGACGAGTTCCAAGCTGGTGGCTAGCAAGACCGGTTCTCCGGAACCCGTAGCGGAATGGCGGAGCGCGCTGCGCCGGCCGACCTCTCCCACCCCCTCCACCCACACGCTTCTCTCTGTCACCCTTCTGTCAAAAAAGAAAGAAGGAGAAAAAGGAGAGGACGGAAAAGGAGGGAAAGAACAAGAAACAGGACTCCTATTCAGCTCCCCGCCCGGTCAGATACGTCCTGGAGGGTCAATATTGTGGTCAGATACAACCAGGAAAAGTGTCAGTGTGACTGTGCTCTCAATCAATTCTTTTATTATTATCATCTTTTCCTCAATCAATTATCATGCAGCTGTGGATTGAAGACTACCGGTAGGCTTGTTTTCGTAGGGCATACAAGGGGACTTTTTTAAATGTATGAGACCAAGATGAATCTGACCGCCATTGCGTCCACAGCTTACATCGAAAGGCCCTCCTTCGAGTATGCCTTAGCTTGGCAGTGGAATCCACTCTTTTTACCTAAAAGAACAAAAAACAAGAAAAAGGAGAAGATCTGAGGCAGGTACATCGTCGTTGCACAGGTTCACGTCTTCTCCTTCTGAGGCCACGACACTGCCGTGCGTCATGGCCCCTTCCGTTCAGTCCAGATACGTTCGGACTGGCCTGACAATTTTGAATGTAACGGGGCAAACGTCAAATCTAGATTCGTCTAGAATGTTCTGTTGTGGAGCGAGGCCCTTGGAGGACCACCAAATGGGGCAAAGGGATATATACGGCTTGCTGGCCAAGGCAGCGCCACGCAATTATTTTCCTTTTCTTGGATTACAACAGCTATATACGGCCTCGCCGTACCACTCACCAAATGCGAAAACGACAGAATTATGCCGGTGTATATTTCCATATTGGGGTAGAAGATTCGTTCTCATCTTGCACATTCGTGCCCCCTCGCTTTCGCATCCGAAAAAAGAATCGGCTCAAAAAGAAAAAGAAAAACAAAGAGAAACAACAGTCAGCTGCCTCCAATTGCTTGGCTGGAAAACTGAAAAACAAACCAATGGGCCTAGCTCTTTTTTTTTTTCTTTTTTTTTGGGCCTAGCTCAGTTGGTATACCCATGAACTGGTGAAATAAAGGGCCAAGTTCGAATCCAGATACAATCAGATCACCAGAATAAAATTCTGAATTACTTGGGCCCGGTCAGTTTAATGATGATATCTTTTTTTTTTTTTTTTTTTTTTTTTTTTAACTATACTCTTCTCTCAATTTTCCGCACACTACCTACCTACCACTACTCCTACTTATAGGCATACGGGAAAACCCGTAGCATACCAGAGCCGTGTTTTTACGGCCCCTCGAGCCTGCAGGATACCGGCCAGGGGACGGCCTGTAGCACCAGAGATAAAGCGAACCAATCCCCCGTGCCTCCCCTCAGGCCCCTCCCCTACGAACATAGCAGACTCTGCTTGATGCCTATGGGGGGATCCAGTGATCTATCTCTTAGGTAGCGGGTGCCAAGTAAGCCCAGGAAGGTACATGAGGCCAATGGGGATTGAACCCATGACTTCCTGAATGCCACTTGCGAGCCTTACCAACTGAGCTAGGCCGCTAGATTAATGATGATATCTCAAGGCCGTTACCCTTTCATAACAAAAAAAAAAAAAAAAAAAAAAAAAAAAAAAAATCGCGTAGCTGGCCATGCCAGTAAAACGGCCGGAAGCAGTTTAGGGCCCTAGTTCCACTACACAGCGACTGAAATGAATGTGGATCCGTTTCTGGTTCAATACACGCCGTATGTCGGATCAGTGAGGATGTATATGATCCATCTCCTGTCCAGGTACCTTTACCATGTGTGTAATTGAGCGAGGTCATAGGGCTGTACCCACCTGAACAATTGGTCAATGCATCAGATGGCTACTTTTTTCTTTTTTTTCTTTTTTTTTTCTTGATTGGCTATTTCACAGCCAACATTGGGTGGGAAAAGGGAACCCCTACAAGATTCAGAAATTGTGCCCGTCGAAATCTCTTAATCCGTGCAAGTGGGACCTTGCCCCCGGAAAGGGTCATGGATGCCTAATTTCCTCTTGAGGTTTTTCTTGGGCCAAGGGCAGGAACCCAGAAGTACATTACTTCAACAGCCTCTAGGTTAGGAAAAGGACAAAAGTAGCCCTGTAAGAATGCACCAGGACCGGCTGCTGCCCAGGTGCATGCACTCTGGCAGGGCTACATGCACTGCACTATTTATGCCCGCCCTAGAGGCCATGCAGTGCACACAACATACACTACCGTAGGGCTTGGAACGTATCCGGACAAAAAGGGTCCGAAGGGTCCCAATACATTCAAAATGTTGGCTTTTGGCAATTCCCACTAGTAGGGGTTGAGGGGCTGATCCCTTTTATTTTATTTTATTTTTATTTTTTTTTAACTCTTTTTGGGGAGAACCGAAAAGAAACGCGTTGCTCGGTCCGGGCCCGGTTGGACCGAAGGAGCGAAATTGCATCCCAGTTGCCCGGCTGGGGCGGGACTTTTTCGAAGTTCGTGGCGGGTATTCGTGGACGGGGGCTTGCAGGGCCATTCCACGACATACGGAAGGCGGACAACCGACCAAGAAAATGACAAAAAAAAAAACAATAAACCGCCTTTTTTTTAGATGCAGGGACGGTGCTGGCTTCTTCTGATTTTGGGAAGTTCTTTTTTGCCGCGGGTCGCGGAAAACTTGAACCTGCCACGCACACATGCGTTTTCGCTACCTCCCGAACTCGACGGGAAGACCTGCAAACTCGGGAAGTAGTCGGATCCCGTGAAACCCAGTAGACTACGCTCTGTAGTAGTAGTCGGATCAGCCCCTCAGTCTCCCTTTGAAGTATTTTTCAACTTGGTCTCCGTGCAGCCGTGAGATGTTCAGATTCCATCGCATGAAATAGTGCATACTTAAACCACCAGTACACAGCCACACATATGCCGCCCACCGCTCAGCGCGACTTTCGGAGGCCGGAAAACCGACAAAGGCCACTGATGAAATTTATCAAAGGAGATCGGGCCCGGAAAACAATTTCTGCAAGGCTGGGACTGTGTACTGGGGTTTAAAGCCACCCGTACCTTTCACCGCTTGAAAAACAAAACCCCGGCGTTTAACACGGGGAGATCGCTGACCTCAACCCCCAAACGCCCGGTAGCAGGGACTTCTACAAAACAAAACAAAAAGACAAGAAAAAAGAAAAAACAAACCAAATTCAACATAAAGTAGAGAAAAAGAGAAAAGGAAGACATACTGGCACAGGGGGAGAGAGAGAGAGAG
>BFEA01000330.1:1327257-1345511 GCA_003427395.1 Chara braunii | reverse complement strand
GGACCTGGCAGAGAGTTTCAAAGTCGAAACTCTTCTGCCAAAGAAATGGGCCTGGACATCGATGTCGAAGACGCTGCGACCGTCACCCCTGCTCCTGCTGCCATCACCAACCTCCACTCAGCCATCAGGTAAGAGAGAGAGAGAGAGAGAGAGAGAGAGAGAGAGAGAGAGAGAGAGAGAGAGAGAGAGAGAGAGAGAGAGAGAGAGAGAGAGAGAGACCCTAGTCCCCGCTTCCTCCATCTCCCTCACTTCTCCATTGTCGCGTGTGCTGCCATGTCAGCCCGCACATTTGTTTCCCATTTTTTTTTTTTTTCTTCTTCTTCTTCTTCTTCTTCTTCGAGTCTTCGAGTCTTCGATTCTTCTTTTTTTTGTTCTTCTTCTGCGTTTTCTTCTTTTTCTTTTTCTCTTCTTCTTCTTCTTTTTCTTCTTCTTCTTCTTCTTCTTCTTCTTCTTCTTCTTTTTCTTCTTTTTCTTCGTCGTCTATTCTTCCTCCTTTCATCTTCTTCCTTTTGTCGCCGTCGTCCTCCTCCTCCTCCTTTCGTCATCTTCTTCTCCTCTCTCCTCGTCCTCCTCCATCTCCTCCTTCTCCCCAAGTCCGTCGTCGTCGCACAGCTGCCATGTCAACACGCACGACATTTTTCTTTTGCGCGATTTTTTTTATATCTTCTTCTTCTTTTCCTCTTCCTCCTCCTTTCCTTGTCTTTTTCTCCTCCTCTCCTCCTCCTCTTTTCTTCCTCTCCTCCTCCTACTCCTCCTTTCGTCGTCTTCTTCTCCTCCTCTCCTCCCCCTCCTCCTCCATCTCTTCCTTCTCCCCACGTTTTGTCGTCGTCGCGCAGCTGCCACGTCAGCATACGCAATTTTGTGTCCCTTTTTTTTTAATCTTCTTCTTCTTCTTCTTCTTCTTCTTCTTCTTCTTCTTCTTCTTCTTCTTCTTCTTCTTCTTCGTCGTCGTCGTCGTCGTCGTCGTCATCTTCTTCTTCTTCTCTCCTCCTCCTTCTTCTCCCCTTTTCGTATCATTCCTCTCGTCGTCGTCGTCGTCGTCGTCGTCCTCCTCCTCCTCCTCCTCCTCCTCCTCCTCCTCCTCCTCCTCCTCCTCTTTTCGTCGTTTTTTTCTCGTTCTCTCCTCCTCGGCCTCCTCCTCCTCCTCCTTTCAGCTTCTTCTGCTCATTCTCCTCCTCCTCCTTCTCCTCCTCCTTTGGTCGTCTTCTACTCCTCCTCTCCTCCTCCTCCTCCCCCATATCCTCCTCCCCAAGTGTCATCGTCGTCGTCGCACGGGTGGTTACTTACACAGAAACAAACATACACACGGGGGTGGAGAGGGTTGCTGGCATGGGGAGGAGGGGAAGTTGGTTACTTGCAAATGAAAATAACACCCCCCTACATGTTTTTCAATTGATTTCCAAAGCAGAGATATGGTCAGGGGGGTAGGCCTATCCCCCCTGACCCCTACAAAAAAAAAAAAAAAACCATTCACGTTCGGTGAAAAATCCTGCCAGTTCGCATTCACGTGAACTTGTTCGCGTTCGTGGGAGAACGTGAACTGCGTGCACGCAGGTTTGTGCTTTCATCTGGCTGCCTGTCATCCACCGACGTATCTTTCCACGTTGCAAGAATGTCGAAAGATATATCCGATTTTGTTATAACCCTTGGTGATTTTTTTTCTTGTATTTTCTTTTGAAGAAAAAAAACTTTAAGATATCATTTTCAAATATAAATTATGGATAGTTGAAACTATGAAATACACATCAGAGTTAGAATCCGTGTGGAACTCTCTGGAGTCGGCTTCTAATAAATTGTCAGAAAAAAAAAAAAAAAAAAAAAAAAAAAAACTACAGTTTCATTCGGATCCAAACTCTCGTTTGTACCTCAATAATTCATGTGGGTATAAATTGAGCTACGCATTTACCGAAATAGAAACCGCAAATAAAGTATATTCATCACATCAATAAAAATTAGACTCAATATTACTTCAAACTCACTTTTGTAACTGGATAGTTATTGCGTGTATGATACAAGCTAACATCACCCAAGACAACTCCCAATCATGAAAGTTGTATTTCGAACAAATTTCATTAGAGATATAACGGTCATATAGCGATAATAGCTCAGAGTTGCATTTGAATAAAAATGTTGTTTTTCAACAAATTTGTTTATTTATATTTTTACTTAAAAAAAAGCAACATACCTGGGTTTAGCACAAAGTTGTTCCCACCTACTTGGAAGTAGATGTACAACTCGATAATAGGGGTCAAATGCTTCTTTTCATTTTGATTTTTATTTTTAACACAAGGGAACTTTGTTTGTTATTGTAAAGTTATAGGCCTTAAGGTAATTCAAACAGACTTTATTCATCAGATGTCATGTGGATTCAAAGATGGATGTATATTAAACCATTGATTAATGCCATACATCGGTCCAGACCCTATTGGGGGGTTGAGACAAGACGACGACCGTATATATATTTTATTAACAGCGCACCATCTTCAACTTTTTCGGAGTAGGTGACAAAGAATTCTCTATAAGGTCCGGGTCATGTACATGTGGCTTAAGAGTTTTATTGTTGTACCGTTTAACCACTAAGGTTGTGTAACATGTTTCCTATGTACGTATAGTATGTTGCAGTTTTTATTTTTGTTGAGATAAAACAACAGAAAAAAATAATATAAAATAATTCAAAGAAAAATAAATTATAGTTTTTATTAAGGTATGTACAAGTCTCTATATTGCAGCTCACTAACTTTTTTGCTTAAACAAGTTTGATATTAGATTAAATCAACTAATTAAGTTTTTTTTTTTTTTGCAATGTTATATCTTGTAGGTCTAGAAACACAACAGTTTATCTTTTATTCCATTAGAAATATGTTATAACGAGTGACATTTTATGATATCACGACCTATCTTTCTTTTAAAAAAATGATTTAGTCTCAATCGACGTTATAACAAGCATTAAAATTTTGTTTCAACAAAATATGTCATTAAAAAAATTATAAACATGTTTGTGTCTTTCAATCATGATACAAGGTAACACATAATTAGGTTGTAAGAGGTATTTTGTTATGTATGCATGTACAACATTCACAAGAACGATTTTTTTGAATAACCATAATTACTGAATCATTTTGAGGACAAGGTTTGGATTTTTTCAATAACCATAAGTACCGAATTTCGATGATAGAGAGAGGAGTTTTATAAATAACCATAAGTATTGATTAAATTGAACCATTGTCAATCTGTCCATGAACTCGACAAATCACTTCATTCTATGATTATTAGTATGAGTGATGACCGTTTTGAACAATTTGAGAGTACTCATCACGTGAAAGAATTTTATAATGAGTCACACACAATCCCTTTGGGTGAAGTGTCGATTTCGGCATGTCGAAAAATAATTTTTATTAACTTCTATGATGAATGTCTTCCTCACTGATGTTTGAATTATTTAAAGGAGAAAACAAATAGCCAATGTTGATTTAACAACAAATAAAGCATCGCATTCGTGTTTGATATTAAAAAAAAAAAACGGTTCATGGTAGGCTACGGTGGGTTTGGGTTCCACAGTGACGTAAAAGTAGGTCATAGTATAACCGGGTATAGTAGGATATTTTATCAAGTTATTTGGTCGGGCTCTGCCTGATTTGAAAAATTTGCAAAAGTTTTTTCGTCCGGTTTCACCAGCTGGCTATAAAATTATAGAAGTTGGGGTTGGGTAAAATTGTAGGTTTTTTTTAGACTAAATTCATGTCGGATCCATATGGCAATATACACAAAGATTGTGAGCATTACTCTATGGATGAACGAGTTGAAGTTAGCCCTAGATATCACTCATTTAAACCTACGAAGATGATCTGTCATGCAATGAATCTAATCCGAAGCTCTTTCTGAAGTTCTACACGGATGGGAATGTGATGGAGGGGTTAACCCAAATGTATGTGGATGTAATTATTTTTTTTCTTGACCCTCAAGAAGGCAGCCACATACTACTAAATAACATGTTTGCTTGTTTTTATCAAGAATGTTATAGGACGACCAACCAAGTCGAAGAGCTAGGACAAAAACACATTGATTATAGCTTTAGTTAAAATAGTAAGAAGGAAAGGTGAAAAGCATTGGCCGCATCCTACAAGAGGAGTTTCGTGAGGAAGATATTCACTCCTACGATTGGTATGTTGTCCACCATCTGCATACCTGTGAGACAACAAAGAGGTCGGGTAAAACAAAGTAGCCCGTTGCACATACGTGGACGTACATGTATAATTTGCGCGCGATGTTACTTTAATAATGACAATCTTGAAGGTTGTGCGCACATCTCCATGAACGATATCCAACACATCAAACGTCGAATCGTCATTTTCTAAGTAGCCTTATAATGATGAGGATTTATGATTGACCATTCTCATTATGTGCAGTAAGATGTTCATGTTATGTTTACACATTGAAAATTCAGAAATGTTGTGATACTTCAATTTAGTTGTTAATTTTTCAATGATAAGTTATGCATTCATAACAGTTACAATTCAACACCTTACAATATATGGTTTGCAAAAAAAAAAAAAAAAAAGTTGTGATTTGCAAGACTGGATTATATCCCTTATGCATAAGTGACTTACAAAATTTACGCGCCATGACTGGCATGACAAATAATATACAAGTTGCAAAGAGATGATTACTGGTTCGGGTGTGATATAATGATAACATTTTCAAGTTCATAAACATTTACGTAAAAGAGTGGTACATCATCATTCCTCTGGATAATCTAATGAGTTTTGTTGTTTTAGTATTTTATAAAAATCTGATAATTTTAACAATATATGAAACCCCAACCCCTCTTCCTCCCTTCCCCTCGTCCATGCCCCATACCGGGTAAGGGATGTTGGTAGGCCTGTTATAAGGATTGTCTTCCTGTGGGTAAAAATAAAGCAATTATGTAGTTTATTTTTCGACAAAGTGCATGTAGTTTGCCTGTTAACAAAAAGGTGTTAGGCGAGATCATGCATTTTAACTGTTCACAAGAAGTGTTAACTATGATATTTTGTTTTAGGCCGACAAAGTTTGACAAATGGGACAAGTTTTACGTAGTTAAAAGTTGTCATTGTGGGACATCCATTGAAATTGGCAATACAGAGGAGATACATATGACCCCTGTGCAAAGATAACACGCCTAAATCGAGAAATGATCCAAACTAAAAAAAAAGGGATAGATAAAAAGGTATGACCGGTAGAAGGTGCAACCTTAGCTTTACTAGCTCAACTCGGGCTCCTCTCTTCCTCTGGATACGACGCTCAGTCATCATAGATTTTTATTGACACTATTCGATCTAATAGATATATAGTGATACCGATAGTACATTCTATTAAGGGAAAGACAACAGTAGGAGCATCAGATCTATTACAAAATTATGATATGAAACGTATGCGAAAATACAGCCCCAAAAATGCACCTCGTTTCAAGCGTTGCCTTATTCACCAATAGGTTGTACCTCTATAGTTTATTGACATTGTAGTGCCTCACCAAAAACAAGTGATATTTAGAGAACATGTTGATTACATAATAATCTTGCAATCGATATGCACGTCATCATGTTTGCTAATTACAACTATATACTTCAAAATTTGAAAAAAGTCACAACAACTTTATAAAACATTGCACCGCATGCTAATTTATGTATACGCATGTGTGGGTGGGTGAATTCATAAAGAGCCATTGACAAACAGGCAGAGGAAGTGTGTGTGTGGGTGATATATATATATATATATAGAGAGAGAGAGAGAGAGAGGTGGTGTGTGTCTTTCACCCACTGCCTCCTCTTCTCCCCATCTCCCAATGTTTCCTAGTCTACCTTCTATAATTCAAACTTTCCCCAGTCGCCGCTCACCCTTTTCCTCTTTGGTTTTTTTTTTTTACTCTTATGTGGTCGGGTGACTAATTTTCGTACATGAGAAAATCGTATAGATATATATGTAAAAAAATATATTGTCATACAAAACTATCTTGTGATTTATAGGGAGAAGGAGAGAAGATGATGACAAATGAGGGGGTTTGTGACAAACATTTTCGTACAGTTTTCATATTTATATATGTATGTATGCATAGATATAGATATATCAAACTCTCAGTCCAACAAAACAGTCTATTGCTTCGCAAGTAAATTCATTAATCCAAGCAAGTCGAGACAACTGCGAGTATCGACGCCAAGATTGTGGTCACAATTGAAAGGACAACAACACCATGACCATTCCTCGATAGAAGAAATATGAGATTCAAACTTTTCTGTGTTTGTGAGTCTCGTAAATTCCCCCTATTCGACAAATGGAAGCTAGATCCAAACATGAATCGAAACGAGTGCGCAATTATATGGATTTTCATGGCATGTCGTACCGCGTCGTGATCATGTGGACTGAGTGAAATCCTTTGTGGGCAGGACGGCTGGTAGGTCTGCTGCTATGAGGGTCGAGTTCATGCGAACAAAAAAAGCAAATCTAAGGGCGTACCCACGCTACAACTATCTTAAATATACATGATCGGATGAGGACATATTCACACTAACACTTTTTTTAAATGTATCTAACTTCATGAGGACGTATTCACACTAGCACTATCTTCAATGGATCTATCGACATTTACAGTTGGACCTGTATGCATCTGGCCGCAATTCCGTCCAGATATAAGTTAAAAAGTGCTAGTGTGGGTGGGACATGTAATGACAAGGAAAATGAAAGGACCAAAATAAAACAACTTGGAGGGCATATTTACACCAGGACTTCTCAGGATCTGATTGTAGTGGGATTCATGGACCTCTGGCCCCAATTGCGGTCAAATACATTTGGTGAAGTTATAATGTGAGAGTGTTATACAATATAATATTTTTATGTTGTATGACGTCGTATCTTCCTATGTTCTAAGGTTATCGAACCTTAGCAAAAAATCCCAGATGAGAGTCTGGTAATCATTCCACGACACTTCAACGCAGCTCCAAACCGTTAGATTGACAGATGGCGAACACACTCCCCTGCCCTAGCGTACGTGGAGGAGGACTAGAGGATGATCAAGGAATTGTGCCTCTCATTAAAGGTATTTTACTCCTTTAGAAGACTTAACTTAGATACTCAATTTTATTCACGTCTACGAAAAACCGGGACCAAGTGACAGTCGAGGTCCAAAATCGACTTGATCCTCCTTTCAGAGGGTCTGAGAGAATCGTTGTTCTTAGCAACAATTTTACATTGTAGCTCGCACCCAGGCCTCAATCATGAAATGTGCACGATTTTGTCCTTTCGCAGGAAGCTCGGTCATGGACCCGACTTGTAAAAAATCAATATATCCATTTTACAACAGAAAACTTTTCAGAGCTACATTAAAGATTGTTGGACATTCTGGCAAACGCAAAAGTCACACATTCAACAAAAAATTCACTGGTTTAACGATGTTTTTTTTGTTTTATAGTAAAAACTGCAAGGAATAATTAAGGCTTTTAGCGGTCAAGAAGTATCAGCAGGCCCGTCACAATTTTATACGATCGTCGAAACCATTACAAAAATGATGAACGAATTTCATAAAATATAAACAGGATGCTTTTAAGTCGTGATTTAATTCAACCCCTGGTAGATGCAAGCTTTATTACTATGTTCAGAGAATGAAAGTTCACCACCGACTTCACCAACTTGCCCACTAGTAACCCACGCCAAACCCACGCCCGCTAGTAACCCAAACACACGCCAAACCCACGTCAAACCCACGCCAAACCCACGCCCACATGTAACCCACGCCAAAGCCACGCCCACAAGTAACCCAAACCCACGCCAAATCCATGTCAAACCCATGCCCACTAGTAACTCAAACCCACGTGGGTTTGGGTTACTAGTGGGCGTGGGTTTTGCGTGGGTTTTGCGTGGGTTTGGCGTGGGTTTGGCGTGGGTTTGGCGTTGGTTTGGTGTGGGTTTGGCGTGGGTTTTGGTTACTAGTGGGGGTGGGTTTGGTGTGGGTTTGGTGTGGGTTTGGAGTGGGTTCCTGAAGCATATGAGGAAGACCCTAACAGACCAACAATCGGTCCTTCCCCTATGTGGGGAGGAAATCTTGACAGTAATGATGCAGATGGACGAGGAGAAGACCCTAATTATGGATGGGCTCCCCAAGGAGTTCTGGAAACGTTATGAAACCAGATGGTTTCAAACCTCATGGGGTTCTACCGTCAAGTGTGGGAAACATGGCCCATGGGGCAGTTGGTAGGGCAAGGCATCCTCACCCTACTACATAAAAACATGGTAACCCCGAACCCGGACACCGGACACTTCCGGACTGTTTTCTGGACCGGTGTCTGGACCGGTCCGGACTGCCCGATGATCCGGACATCACCAGACACCGGACAGTCCGGACCGGTCCCCGAGGTGCAAAAATGTCTAGACCCAAAAAAACAAAGGGAGGGGGCTGGGTGGAGGTGTTGGCAGACACTTACCTGCTTTGCACTTTGTAATTCAGGCAGCAGAGCACGTGTCTTGCAGCAAATCAACCAGCACATTTAACTAGCAGACATGCAAATTTGCAAATAGTGCAAAGCAAGCACAAAACTGAAGGAACAAAGAATTTGTTTTTGAAAAAAGTATGATTAACTTTAAACTTTGAGCTTTTGGATTTAGTAATTTAAGTTCATAACTTCATATATAACTTAAAAGTTCGAACTTTGCAGTTCAATTCAGAACGACAGCGTCTTCGGAATGGCAGCACTGTCAGTGCTCTGTGTGTGTGTGTGTGTGTGTGTGTGTGTGTGTGTGTGTGTGTGTGTGTGTGTGTGTGCGTGTGTATGTGTGTGTGTGTGCATGTGTGTGCGTGTGCGTGTGTGCCCCCAACGGGCAGCAACGTCGAAACGACCACTTTGAAATTCCTCGGGTCTGTGTGAAACCCGCCAGCTCACAAACGTGCAGTGTCTTGTGTCTGGACCTCTAGGCCATGTCCGGTGGGGTGAAAGGACACTTAAAAATCACCCCGTTATTTTTCGACGGGCGGTTAGGACCCGACAAACGTCCTGGGCCGCCCCTTTTGTTTTTTTATTTTCGCCCCAGGGGCCTTCATCCGAACATGGGGACCAGACACCGAACACCAAACTGTCTGGAACCCGGTCCGGACGTCCGGGCAGCTACCATGCACAAAAAGGATGACAAGATGAATATAAATAATTATCGTTTAATAACCCTGCTTACAATCATTTACCAAATGCTAGCAAATCTCTTGCGAACTGTCTGATCACGACCTTATTCATCCAACTTAAACAGGGTTTGTCAAAAGGCGCAGGATTCAGGACAATATCCTATTTGCCTGTGTAGCATCGTGTTTGCATTCGATAATCGAACCCTAACATTTGCGACTGAACGCGAACGAGCGTTAAAATCTTCCAAACGCAAATACAAAAATATTTATTAAAAGTATATATTCTCAGAAAAATCTGAACAAAATATATGTTACATAGAATGATAAAACAAACAACTTACGCCTGAGAGGTATCCTCAAATTCATAACCTAACTCGAGTTAAAAATAAAAAATATAATAAAAATAAAAATACAAAACAATTATTAAAATAAATGTTTGACCGAACATGTTCGGGAGACGTTTGGCCGAACACCCGAAGATGTTTGAACGTTTGGAAAAACCCCAATTATGTTCGGTGTGCTACATAACTATTTGTCAATGAACTCAAAGTAACAAGGCAAGACAAACTCAATACAACCCTGGTCTTTATAACACGTTTCCAATACCTACAGTGGCTCCAGCTAATGCGATTGTTGCACAACCCGGTCCAATTAATTTTGCACCTTCTAACATAGCCATATTGCCTTTGAGAAAGCCTACGACCACGTGGGCTGGTTATTCTTGGACAAAGTATGGAAAAAATGAATATTGGTCTGGTTTTCAGGCATTGGACTGAAATATTGCACCATAATGTTACTACAAGTGTCCACGTAAATGAAATGTTTGCTTTGGTAATCTCGTTTCAGCGATCGGTCCGTCAAGGGGACCCTTTGGCCCCCCTTTTTTTCTTATAATTATGATGAAGACGTTGGCAGTCAGCCTCCAGCTGCAAGTTTCCGCCATTCCCAAAGAAGCGATCCCCGTCTTCTCGATGTTTGGCGGACGCTTCCTCTAAAAACATGGACGAGATTAGACAACTGTTAGACCGGTTCATAGTGGTCTCATACATGACTGTCACCTAGGAGAACCAAACACTTCGGTGGATCCATCATCAAGGGGCCCGTCCCCTGGAACTAACATGGGTCAAATGGTTACTGGAAGCATCCCCGATCACGGTGCTAGGTATCATGCTAACAACCTTAGGAAAGTCGACGTCGAACAACGACTGGATCCTTGAACCCTCACCGGAGAAAATGGTCCACCGAAATGACAAACACTCGTTTTTACTTGGCAGGGCGTATAAATCAACGATTTGGACGCTCAACAAGGAAGCGGAAAAATCACTTAAGAAGCAGATAACGACTATGTTATGGAGAGGTAACAGTGAGCTCCCGAATGTCATTAACAAAGTGGCCTGGTCATCGTTGATCCAGCCCAAGGACAAAGGGGGCTTGAGAATTCTACAACCGATTACCAAGACTACGACCTCAATGGCACAACGGATTAGAAGACTGTTGTTCACGCACCACCTCTCTTGGCATGCCCTTGCACTGCAACAAATTGTGTGCCTGGCCCCGCAAACCCTACACGGTGTGGACCCCCTGACCTAGTTGGAGGACTGCTATTGGTCCATACCACGGTGCTCCCGCACTGGCAAGGACTCGAGCCAAAGCACAGCTAAAAGGGACCTGGCCAAGGATGACTTATGGGCCAGGGTCCTACAGGCCTGGTGCCAGCTTCCACTGCCTGATAAAACCCTGCCGACCAGATGGGAGGAAGTGGAACAACAACCCCTCTTTGGAAACAGAAGCACAACCGATCGGAACGGGAGGGTGTATCGCAGCTCAGACTCCCCTTGGAGCAGCTGGGTTAGGAAACGGATAATCAGAATTGGGGGCATATGGGACCCAGTGAATAGGAACCGGAAAACGGGGCCACAACTGAGGACCTCACCAAAGCACTGTCACAATATTGCAAAGAACTTGGGAGCTGTTGATTTTTGCTATTCCTTTGAATTGGGTGCGTACCCGCTGCGGGAGTTCCGGAAAGTGTAGGCAATGTGGTGGAGGCATGAACCGACGAAACCCTGGTCAGCCTATTCTACAGGGGCAAAAATAATACGCTCACGGAGGCGGTGACGTGGTGGCGGAACACTGATCTGCACAGGATCCGGGTAATAAAACCTAAGGACGGATGGATAGCATTCCGTCCAGAGACACCTCTCACGGAACACTCGTTTGATCCAGGGCAGTTGCAGTGGACTCCTGTACGTAGGACGTCTGGTACGAACGTAGCATTGTTTTGTTCGACTGTGAAAGCGACATACCGTCTGTTGCGGCCAAAGGTGAATCTAAAAGAGATTGTGAAGGCGGGTTGGAGATCTCACATGAATGTGGGGAACGAGGCCATCCGCCCCATCTACCACGGTGTAAATCTTGTCAAACCACCTTTCCCTCCTGTACGATCCCAGAAACTATAGAACACATATTCCTGCAGTGCGCATGGGCGGTCCTCACATGGCAATGGCGGAACAGGATCTGGAGCCTTTTGGGCACTGGGTCCGCCTGGCCATGGGATTGGAGCGTGCTTCTATGTGTGGGATGGCCCTCTCCCAAGGACAGTGACTTCGCAAACAATATGTTCCACATAGGGAGGAGGAAAGCTGTTGTCTGGGCCCTCTAGAGAAAACACTGTATAGATGACATCGAGGGGGTCCGTGCAGAGGGGGAGGAGATGACAGACATGATAAAGGCTGGACAAGGGGATCCCGCTGCATCCACCCTCAGGAACTAATGGTGCAGTGGCAGAAAGTTAAAACTCAATTGGATTCGTTTCAGTCACAGAACGACATAACACAAGCAATCAAACAGTTCTCCAAGTACTGGCTGGGTGGTGAGCACGGGGGCCGGATAGCGTTCATCCGATGGGAAGGCGGCCATGCCCCCGAGCACAATCAGGAGGGATTCAGGAGAAACTACATCTGCTTCAATGACTGGATTAGGGTGGACAAGGGGATCCCGCTGCGTCCACCCTCAGACTTCCCTGACTCCTGACCCCTTCCCGCCCCGTCAACTTTCTATGGTGGACATGCAGTGGTATGGTGCGGACTATAAGCAGGGTTACAGCTCAGGGAATGAATGGGCAAAATGCAGAGGCCGGGCAGCAGTTTGACGAGACGAAGGGCATGAGGCGGGGGGGGCAGTCTTGCTACAGGCAACATGGCAGGCTACTTGGAAACAGGACGAAGAGGACCAGGTTGTCTTCAGGTCGAACGGGCACTCAACAGCAGGGCTGAAGAGGCCCTGTGGTAATTCTTGTGACATACTTTTTCTTACCTGCTCAGTCAATCCCCTGGTTGCAGGGTAATCAATGCTGGCAGGTAGTCCTTCGGGACATCCGTTAAAATTGGAATGATACAGAGACAGAAGATTAGCATGGCCCCTGCGCAAGGATGCCACACATAAATCGAGAAATGGTCCAAATTACAACAAAAAAAAAACAGCCATCAATGTTTGATAATTAACTTCTAAAAAAAAAAAATGCTGGCAGGGAGCCTGTGCGTTCCGATGTTTAACTGTTCACTGGGACCCGCTTTCCAGTAGGTGTAGCTCCCCACCAATAGATTGGAGCAACCTGGCAATCCGCTAGAAGGGGTTGCTCTTATCACCCCTCCTAGCGGTAGAGCCAGATATGGGGTATATATATATATATATATCGTCAAATAGAACTGCCCGRTAAACCGTAGGCAGAGAGGGAGAAGAGGACAACAAACGAGGGGCTGTGACAAACTGTTTCGTCGGAGTTTCACCGACTCATCAGGAGGCTGAACCCTCAACAGTCTGTAGAATCCCCTCACTGATTACACTGTAAGTGATAATCCACCTTAACCAAAATCAAAGTATATATATCTATATATTCCTATGTTCTAGCCGCAGATTCATTTGGTGAGCAGTGGAGGCAGCTACATGGTGCTGGGTTCCTATGTACTGGTATCATGCCTGTGGTGGAAGATTCATTTGGTGAAAGCGGGAGCCAGCAGTGTATGTGTTCATGTTCTAGTTATAGATTCATTCATTTGTTGCGCGGTGGAGCCAGCAGTGTATGTTTTCATGTTCTAGCAATAGATTCATTCATTTGTTGCGTGGTGGAGCCAGCGATGTATCTTTCAAGAGTCACTTGTCGAGTGGTGGAATAAGTGCATACTCACACTACCACTTTCCAAAATGCATCCGACTGCAATTATAGCCAGACCTTGATGCACCGAACCGCAATCACGTCCATAAATAAGTAAAAAGGTCCTACCGGTGGATGCGAGTATGCCCTAACCTGTGTGCCGCAGGGTTGCTATGCACTTGCATTATCGCCGTGTGAATTATGGCAGTGCACCTTTCCCTGTTCTGAAAGATTGGCCCGATCGTCAGTAGCAGAGACAGCTACTCATATTATTATCACCCCGGCTGTCACGCACTCGTATTCAGACAGCTGCCCCGCCTGTATCTTTCCATGTTACAGGGGCAGATTCATTTGCCAAGTGGCGGAGTCAACTACACGCCGCAGGGCTACTTATGTACATCCCTTTTGAATTCTCTTTTTCCTCCCCCGAAACTATGCACTTTCTTTTTTTTTTTTTTTTTTCAACAAACTTCGTATACGGGAAACCTACCTACTTAACGAGGTGATAAGAGCATGCCCGGTAAGTAGGTCCCGGTGTTGAAGGCTCCATCTATTGGTGGGGGAGCTGCACCTGCTGGAAAACAGGTCCAGCGTCCCTGAACATTGTAGTTTCTTTTTTTTTTCTTTCTTTTCTTTTTTTTCCTTTTTTTTTTCCTTTTTTTCTCTTTTTTTTTCTTTTTTTTCCCTTTATTTTATTTGATTTGTATTATTATTATCCTATGATTCCTATGATCCTATCCCTTTTTTTTTTTTTTTTACTTAAGAGCAGCCCCGGTAAGTAGGCCCCTGCGTCGAAGACTCCATCTATTGGTGGGGGAGCTGCACCTGCTGGAAAATGGGTCCAGCGTCCCTGTGTACAAGGACGAAAACTGTATCCACGGGAAATCAGGGCCGGCGTCCGTGTGCATAGGTGTGAACTATGCACTTCTATTCCAACAAACCGTTACGAACGCCAATATTTGTATCATGGCGGTGTACCTTTCCATGTTCTGGCAGAAGGTTCGTTTCTTCAGTGTGATGTAACCAGCCACAAACTGCGTGGCAGTCCGTTCCTCACAAATGCGGGGCCAGTATCTTTCCAGGTTCCACCAGACGATTCGTTCGATAAACAATTGGCCCCCCGCCGCATGGCTGCTCGCACTTGTATTCGAACAACTGCCGCCTACTGAGAGGCGAGCGCCCTCGACAATCGGGTTGGGCAGCTCTCAACGCCACGGACCCATCAACTCTCTGCCAAGAAACTACGTTGGGCCCGTCAAGCACCATGTCTGCTACTGGAAAGTGAAACGCAAGATCCTCGACACCATGACACCGCCAATGGGGAAAAAAACTCTCCACCAAAGAAACTCCAGCAGGCACCACGTGTCCCGTGAGATGACCGCGTGGCCTCATTTTCGCTGGCCGGCGTGAAGCGTCTTCCCAGGACAACTGCTTCCTTTTTAATGTTATATATATATATATATATATCGTCAAACAGAGCTGCCCGGTAAACCGTAGGCAGAGAAGGAGAAGAGGACAACAAACGAGGGGCTGTGACAACCTGTTTTGTCGGAGCTTCACCGACTCGTCAAGAAGCTGAATCCCCATATAGATATACTTCGAACATATACTCATTGGGCGACGCTCCACTACTCTCTAAATGTGAAAAAGGAGACTGAATCCTCCGCTAAGACCTGGCAAGATACATTGCCATATCTTTCATCTTTTCTGGATGTCGAGAGTAATGGGGCGAGGCCCATTATATATGCTCATGTCCCACTTCATCCTCCTCACTTGGCCCAGGGTCTGATTTTGAGAAACAAATTAGGCTTTCTATTAATTCCAACAGGCTATGTGAGCAAGCTCATGAAGACTCGCACTGGGACTTCGCAGCCACGCAGACGTTGCAATGCCCCCAGGCACTTAAGAGGTTCACAGACACTTCCATTGATTTGACGTAAATATTGCCACGACTCTTTGACTCGAATTAATCCAGAATTTCCACCAATGCCCCTCTACCCCAAGGTCCATTTTCATTCCTGCTGGTGCACTCCTTCCGGTTTCTTTTTTTTTTTTTTTTTTTTTTTTTTGCCTCTCAGGTTCTTTTTCCCTCTCAGGATCTGTTTTCGTCTCCTTTTCTTTTTCTCTCTCATCATTTGATCACATCTGGATTCGAACTTGGGGGTCTGCATCTGAAACCACCAGAACTTGGCCCAGCTATGGGCCGGGGAAAGAAATAGAGTAGAAACGTTTCTAGTCATACAGATGAATTTGGACGCTCCTGTAGTGATCCGTACATTTCCTAAAATCATGGCTTGTTAACGGGCACAATTTTAGGAAGTACTGGTGGTTCAGCAGTCCATGGGCGTATTAGCTGAGTTAGCCCTGTCAGTCATCTCACGTCCTTTCCATTTTTTTTTTTTTTTTTTTTTTAATGTGGTCGATTTCTCCTATTCATACGTGTCAACCTTGTCCTTTCCAATTTTGGCTCTTCTTTCCTATTTTAGCTCTTCTGTACTCTGTTCTTCGTTCTTTTCGTCAAAATCCCATTCTCTCCAGTAATCAATAAAACATTTTCCATTTCTAGACTTTCTGCTGCTGCTGGCATTTTTTTCGCTTCTTGAGACTTTTGGCTCTTTTTCTATTTAAAATTCCAACGAAAAAAGGAACACGTGTCCTTCGGGACAATGAGGGGCACATCTGTTAAAATTGGAACGATACAGAGAATGAAGATTAGCATGGCCACTGCACTGCGCTTTCAAGGATGACACGCATTAATCAAGAAATGGTCCAAATTAAAAAAAAAAAAAAAAAAAAAAAGGGGAAAAGGGTTTTTTTTTTTTTTTTTTTTTTAAAAGGGGTTTTTCCCCCCCCCCCCCCCCATGAGGCTGTGATATAGATCGAATCTGGCTGGTATTTCGGGTCGCTATACGTTTGTGCGGAAAGCGTGGCACAGACAAGATTTGCTAAGATACCAAATACCACACCATCAGTTTACCGACAATCATTTTATTGGAGAAAATCTTCAAAATCATCCTTCCAGTATGCACATAACTGTAAATACCATACTGATTCACTGACACTTCCAATTTTTCAGCATAGTTTCGCCCTAATTGCTCCGTCGTTCTTTTTTGGACAAATGGGTGCATCGGTGCAAGCCCGTACTGACTTACCACGACCTCAGGAGAACTTTATGTCGTCCACATCTCTCTCTCTCTCTCTCTCTCTCTCTCTCTCTCTCTCTCTCTCTCTCTCTCTCTCTCTCTCTCTCTCTCTCTCACACTCACACACACACTGTGTGTGTGTGTGTGTGTGTGTGTGTGTGAGAGAGAGACACACATACACATGGGTGCGCACACAGACACTCCCACACACACACCCACGGACACAGTTTGTGAGTCCTAAGGAATAGACCAAAGACAACGTGGAATGGACAGTAGAGAAACAGAGCGAGGGGAAGAAACAAATAGGAAATGCAAAAGAAAAATGTCTTCTACCGCAGCTCATTCAATCATAGACTTCACAGACCTGCCATATAAAAATATAGAATAGATGGCCCACCAGTGCCATCACCCTTGCCCAGCAGCTTGTGATGTTGTCAATAATAATACAATGGCAAGCAGATGGAGGCCGGATACAGAATAGATGGCCCATTAGGGCCGTTACCCTTTCCCAGCAGATGAATATCAGAGGGATGAAAAGGCAACAGAAAAGAGAGTCAATAATAATACAATGGCAAGCAGATGGATATCGGAGACAGGTAGACGGAGATCGGTGATAGATGAGAAGGCAATAGAGAGGAGATGCATATCGGAGACCGGTGACAACGACGAACACAAATGACAAAGCAACAGGAAGGAGACGGGCATCGGAGACGGATGAGAAAGCGGACACGACACAAAGGAGACGGATACCGCAGGCCGATGAGAACGCTAGCACAACAGGAAGGAGAACAGAAAGGAGCTGAATACCGGAAATGGACAAGAACACAACGAAAAAGAGTCGGACACCAGAAATGGACGAGAAGTCGAGAGCACAACAGAAAGGAGACGACATAGGAGACGGATGAGAAGGCAACAGAAAGGAGACCGATAATGGACGCGGCAGACAAGAAGGTAATAGAAAGGAGAGGCTTCAACACATGGCCATGTAACAAGGAAAAGCACACATCTTTCTTCGTGCCCAGTTCATTCAACGACATGATATAGTTGGCAGCATGCGTCGATCACTCGTACCTCACCGGCCGCTGAGCCAATACTTCGGCAATACTTCAAAGGAGGAAAGATACACAAGCACGAGCATCGGTGCGGCAGAATACGAGAGGGACCTGCACGCCACCCACCCGCTTCACTTCGAGGGATCACAGACCCAGTAGGTTTTCCCTACCCCTTCAAGACGATTCACCCGACAACTCCAAGTACACCTTCGCATGAAGTTAGCTTCCCGATGGCATAGCAAGCATACCCTCATATACTACTTAGGGCTGCGGCATCCTCTTTCCCCGTAGAAAAAATATCCTCAAACAATTCAAATTTCGAAGTGGTGATGAGATGTTTATCAGGCAGGGGAGGGACAAGGGTAAAAGGTGAACTGGGGCATGGAGAAGGGCAAAACAGAACAACTTCAAAAACAAAGGACACAGATCAAAACACCCACACGCCCTTTCTTACATAGCAATGTTCACTGCAGTAGGACTGCAGATGCCAAAAGGTTCAATCAAAGCCCAGAGCTTGCTTTCCAGAAGAGGAAAACGAAAGCAGGGGAAAAAAGACGCTAAAAACTATCCCCACAGCGGTTCCTGAAATGCCAATCTGCAGCTATTAAGCTTGGCTTCCACATCAGAAGTTGATATCAAAACAGCAACAAGACAATGCTCTCAACCTTACCCCCTCCAAATACTCTCTCTCTCTCTCTCTCTCTCTCTCTCTCTCTCTCTCTCTCTCTCTCTCTCTCTCTCTCTCTCTCTCTCTCTCTCTCTCTCTC
>BFEA01000330.1:1309819-1327250 GCA_003427395.1 Chara braunii | reverse complement strand
TCTCTCTCTCTCTCTCTCTCTCTCTCTCTCTCTCTCTCTCTCTCTCACACACACACACACACACACACACACACACACACACACACACAAACGCGTACACGAGGCACATGCCTTATGTGCCACAATGTGTGGCACCAAAATTCTCTACCGGGCAGACGGAACCATAGCACACAACCATATGGGCATTGATTGACAACATAGGAGAGGCCAGCTACGTGGCAAAATGGTGGTCGTCATGGGCGAGGGGAGAGACGAAGCTGGCGGGAATGAGAGGTATGCGGGAACATGGGCCCTTAACAAGCCCATCATGTAACATAACCTACAAGAGGGTACAACAAACAAGCAGGATTCCTGCAGAGGGTGCAAGACAGCTCCATCGAGCAACGCGATATCATCTGCGTCCCTATTCGATTTCTAACAATGAATGCTACACGCGTCTACCCGACAAGCCAGACTGCAATTACCATCGAACTTTCCTTGAAGGAGCGAAGCCCGGAGATCTGCAGTCAGAAGCACTCCTTGCAGAACAACAGCAACCCCACAACAAAAACCAATAATTCACAACTACAAAACCAATAATAAGAGGGTTGTTTCGCCAACCATGCGCCCCTCCTCCGCAAGCTGCCCTCTCCTCAGCATGACCTTTGCCGCACTCCTGGAGGAGTTTGCTTCCTTCTGATCCATTCTCGACTTCTCAAGGCAGTCTCGACTCGATTGAAGCGTATCCTCGACAACACAACACCCACATGCCCCCCCCTCTGCCAGCTGCCCTCTCTCTTCAGCATGAGCTTTGCCCAAATCCACGAGGAGTCAGTCGGCTTCCTTCCGATCCATTCTTGACTTCTCAAGGCAGTTTCGACTCGATCGAGGAGTATCCTCCGCAACAACACCCACACGCCCCTCCTCCGCCAGCTTCCCTCTCTTCAGCATGAGCTTTGCCAAACTCCAGGAGGAGCATTCGGTTTCCTTCTGATCCATTCGCAACTTCTCAAGGCATTTTCGACTCGACTGAAGAGTATCGTTGAGAACAACACTCACCTTTCCTTTGAGACTCAGGCAAAGCTTGACCCACTCAAACCATTTCCACCGAGCTCTGTTCCCTCTGAAGGCCACCTTCAGATCCGTTTCTGCTAAGCAAGCTTGGCCCATTCCTACTCCGCAGAGTGTTTGTGACAAGAATATAATTGCCGCCCCTTTCCAACTCAGCAAGCCTGGCCGCCATTCACTTTGACTTTGATCGAAGTCATCTGCACGTCTCTTCTTTTTCGTCTTCTTCCAATTGCCTTGACCGATGGCCGGATGATTGCAGACCTCAGTAAGGAGTTTTTTCAGTCGTTCACTTCATGAAGTTATCCCCAACAGGTATCTTTCTGTCTTCAAACCGCCGCCCTCCTCGACATTTGCCTGACGAACCTTGAGATGCCTGTCTAAACCGTAACTATCAGCAACCCCACGATATCCACAGAATAGGGACATATAATATAAGCCTAAAAAGCACAGACAGACCAGGAATGCGAAGCAAGCAAACCAAGCATCATGATGCCATTCTACTTCTGTCTACATGCCACATTAACAGGTACACAGCCACCTCAACCTGGCCAAGTGCAGTCGTCATACGGAATCAGGTAGTGAGTGAGCTACGGTCGTCATAAACAGTTTGGAAGACAAGTGACAACAACAATTAGCGGACAGCACATCATCACCTGAAGGCTGCAGACAGAAAAGGCTAGAAGAGTGTGTGACAGATCAGCACTACTTGTGAGCGACAACACCACCCCAACTAGCTTCAACGGCATTGGCCTTCTACAATCGCTCTACCGTCATGGAGATTTACATACAAAAGCCAAGGCTCTGCGCATCACAACTCTTGCTAGGACATCCATTTACTATTCAGGCAGGCTGACCGATGAGCAAACACACACAAGCGCACACACACACCAACACATAGACGCATAAACAAAAACATGCCCCTGCGCAAGGATGACATGCATAGATCGAGGAATCAAAAAGAAACTCGCAGGTCGGTCGGCAAGGATACCAACATGCCGACAGAGAAACAGAGGCCAGCCAGACAGACAGACAGACAAGTCCTAGGGCTCGGAGCATTGCGATCCCACAGTGAAGACTTCAATAATCAACCCCACGAGCGAACCCCGCTCTGAAATGTCAGCGTCAGAGTACAGTCACCAAGTCCTCTGGTACGCCGATAGACAAACTCCTCCTTGGGGGCCAACTCAATCCTGGGGCAACTGTTTGTCCTTCCTTCTCCGACTGGATGGCAGGGAAACCACTTGACAGGGCAGATGCACACCGCAACGCAGCCATGCCCGAAAAATTATGTTATGAATCCGCCATGTGATTTTCCATCAGAGTGCAGGACAACAGTTCAAGGATACAGCCCCCCCCCCCCCCCCCCACCACACACACACACCATTTGCCATTCTGTGATAAAGGGGGCACCACAAAACCCTTCCAAAACCACAGCATCGGCTCCACTCATCACTTGTAGTATAGCTTTCCCCGCACGAGCATCGCCTTTTAGAACAGAGGCATCATGCCAAACATCAAGCCATGCAGGCCTGGTCTATAGCTCAGTCTTCAGTTCCGTCACCGATAGGCGCTTCAGCATCTGCTTAAGCCATTTAGAATGCGCCATTTCGTTTTGCCCATAAAGGCCAACCAGATGCCAGGACTTTAGCAGCACACCCCTTGAGCAGCCATGCCCTCCGCCCAATCCTTCGTCACACCTACCTAGCAGGGGGCATGCTTCACAGATAGCCGCTTAAGCATCTGCTTAATCTAGCACAACACCTTCGGTTGCCAGGAATGAAATCATTAGCCAAAACATCAACCGCCTTCTGCCAGACGTCCAGCGCCCATGCACCTGGATCAGCATGCTCATCCTAAACCGAAGCCAGCAGGCCCTTCACAACCCATCCAAGGTCGGCTAATGATGACAACACTGGGTATTCAGCGAAAACACACAGCCTCCCTACAACTCGACTCCCGTCGAAAAACTCTCCACCTACCTAATCACGATTCGAAGATGTAATTACTTCACCCCTGTTCAAGAATGAGCGCAACGCCATGCCATCTCTAACACTAAATTACCACAATGTGTGTTCTCCTTTGGCGGTCCTCTGCTCCAGTTCCTTGTCACCCAATCACACAATCATGCGTCCACTCGTGATCCTCTTCTGGCGAACTCACAAACCGCACTTTTTGAGAACCGCACGTTTTGAATTGATTCGCGTGATCATCATCAGCAGCATGAGTTACACAAAGCGCATTAGAGATGAACTTCGTGTCTACTGATGGTCCAGCCATTGCCTTTGTTGCTCACCCAAGGGGTACGATGATTCAAGCATGAAGTCCATGCCGGATCCGGTTCCAGGTCCGGAACTAGCACCAGGTCTCATCTTCCACGACTCACGCTTCATCCACATGTTATACTGATTCCCGCCCCCCCATTGGTCCATGCCCACCTTTCGGCCTACCGATCTATCCCCGTCCATGCGACCCTGCACATGTCCCTGCTCCTGGCCATGACCTTGCCCTTGAGTCTGCCGAGGGGAGTTCATCCCAACCATGCTTGGTCCACCTCCTCCTCCCCCCCCGCCACCTCCACCCATCCCGGAGCGCATGTCATTGGTCATGCTACCACTGTTATTGTTGTTATTGTTGTTGCTGCCGCCGTGGTGATGTTGTGGATGCCTCTGGTGCTGATGGTGCTGGTTTTGGACACCAACCCCACCTTCCACATCTAATGAAACAGGCCCGTGACTTCCAGGCTGTAAAGGACCAGATGGAACCACACCATGGTTCCCAGGCTGTGTGACACCATGGGTACCGGATGGTCCCACCCCATGACTACCGGACTGTACTACTCCATGGCCACTAGTCCCACCCTCTCCACAAAGGCCTGCAAACATATCGTGCAAGTGACGGGTCGGTGGTCCTCCTGAAGGTTGATGAGCCCGTCCCACCTCCGTTGCTGGCGCTACCGTTGGCCGATGCGCGCTCGCCGACCCACTCATCTCTCGGTTGCCACTCCGGTTACCATTGGGTATCGGCACCGGATGTCCGATCACCGGTGTAGGAACTTGCAGTCCCAGCTGCATGTCCCTGTCAAGGTTAAAACCCATCGACTGTTGCTGCCTCTGCATGCGCGGACCCAGCTCCGACAGACTCTTCGAGAACATACCCTCACCCCCAGAACCACCCATAGCTCCCTGCTGCACTGCATGGCTCATCGGGCCCATCTGACTAATAGGGGGGGGTTGGGAATGCACACTTATGGGGTCGGTCATCACGCTTTGGGCACCAGCAATAATGCCCCCATCAAGTGGCTTGTACGGACAAGACGAAACGTGCATCTTCCACATTTCGCGTGTTGTATACGCATTTGTCCATTCATGATGTGGACATTGCTTGTAGGGGCATGCAAACAGCTGCCTCTCTGGAGGCACCGGCTCTCCACCAGGACCTCGCCGCCTTTTCAAGGACCCTCCTTGCTCAGTAATATCATCACTGTCCCTGGCAGCCATTAGCATCTCACTCATGCCCACACCTCCCGTGTTGCCCGGTCTCACTATTTCTTCAGGCAGCGCATTCCCAGAACTGTTGCAGTTACCGCTACTGCCCCCTCCACCTTCGGCTCCAGCGCCACCCCCATTACCAACTCCACCACCACCTCCTCCTCCACCCCCAGCTTCACCACCACTTCCACTGTTTGGGATGTTACTCTCTCCCGGACGAGGCTCCTCCGCCGCGGCCGCGGGGATTATTGCCCCAGCATTCTCCCTTTCTCCTGGATTTCCATCACCAGAGCCATAGGCGCCGCCCTCCTGTTGCTCCAGGTCGCCCTTATCGCCGCTTCCCATCGTGATCTGTCTGGGAGGCAGCATATGACCGAAACCCTCGACATCATAGTCATTTCCAGACGTCCCCGCAGCAAGTGTCCCATCTCTGGCATTCGGCGGCCTTACCGCGGTTACTGCCAGAATCCCTGTGTTCAGTGTTGGTGGCGGTGCCGGCAACGCTGGTTTGGGTTGGCCAGGCATACCGCTGCCAGCCTCGATCATATCACCCTTTGAGGCATCGCCGCTCATCAGGCAGCGCGAAAGCCCCTCCTCTTGCTGGAGGACTCCAAGCCATGTCGCACTCTCTCGTGCTGTCATCTTATCTTGCAGGCACTTTGACTGCCTTACCAGCTTCCTGATCTTGGATATGTTCGGCGACATGTGCTTGATTACTGCCATCAGAACTCCAACTTTCCACGCTTTCTTAAGATCATGTGGCTTCTTATAAGGAAGAGGACCTTGGCCCTTGGGCAAGCCAATCTGCGGCCACCAATCCTCGTCGCCAGTTGGCCACCAAGGCGGCGGAACACCCTTCTCGAGAGGAAAGCGTCTCTGTTTCGGGTCACAATGCTGCATCAACGCGGACAGTAGTGATCCCAGAGTAGTATCTTGCAGTTCCTGTAAAGAGTGCAAGGCGGTCGTTGAAGATTCTGTCCCCTCGATCTTTTTCTGGGCATGTTCAGCGGCATATTTTGCAGCCGCAAGCGGGCCATTGCGGTCAAACCTGACTTTGTCTTTCCACCACGCCCGTAGGTTTTCAGAGCTTCCACCCACTGGCTTTCCTTTCTCTGGGATGATCCCGTAAACAAATCCCTGTGCTTTACAGACTTCCATCATTTTCAGCATGTACTTCAGGATTCCATCATGTGCACGGGACATTTTTTTCCTCCGTGCTTGCTCCTGCGACTGTTTCTGCCGTGGCTTGTCTTGGAGCTCCCTGGCTTTCTGCAGCTCCTTGATTTGCCGCAGCTTCAGTCGATCACGCCACATCTTTCTCTCCAATTCATCGATGTCAATATCTTCATCGCTAACATCCTCATCGTGCAATCCCTCCCCATCGCCCATAATGTCACCCAAATCCAGATTCGCCCCGTACCCATACTCTTCCCCACACTCCCCCATTGTGCTTTTGCCGCCGCTACTCTCCTCTGAATAGCAGAACAGTCAACCAAAAAACACAGCAGCGCGTGGGCGCAGCTCGATGTCGAGTCCTTGTTGATCCCGCAGACACGTGTTGTACTGTGTGGATGCTAATCTCCTCCGGCGTGCGACCGCATAGACAGGCTATCTTACAGACTCAGCTTAACAGATGCCCGATCACCGCAGCAGCTACCCCGTCTGACCTTTCTGCATCCCCCCTCCAGCTTCCACAAAGTCACAGGCATTCAATGTCATGCACTAGATCCACTTCCTGGCAGTAGACGAGTTCAAGCACAACAACAATTTGGCGCCCAGATCCATAACCAGAGCAACAAAACTTGGTAGAAATCAATCATCCACAAGGCCTCGGCATGCTCACTGACCGTCATCAACTCTTTGTCGGATTTTATGCAATCACTGTCTGTCCATCTACCAACTATTCTGCAGCAATCACCCAGGCCTTCACACAGCAACACCAGAAGGCAGTGGAAGCGATGAGAAGACAAAAGTACCATGGGAGGTGAGGGCAACCTTGTCAACATTCGACCCTCTCGTAACAGACAAAAAAATCCAAACCCAACTAGTGGTCGGTTGCAACATACAAGACTCACAGCTCCATGAATTCCGTACTCAAGTCTCAATACACCGCGGTGCAGCCTGCGGGTGCGCTCGCACAAACTCCACTTCAATCACAGCGATGACCTGTCATGATAAGACCCGGATACACACATCGAAGTTGCAGGCAAGTCGACAACGTTGCACAGTTGTTATTACTCTATTCCGCACTTCAAAGCTCAAAGCAGACGATACGACTCAAACTGTGCAGCAGAATGGACAAAGAACAAAGACAAATCCTGCCGATAAGGTAAGTTGTCCTAGTCACTAATTAGTAATTACTGAGTAGAAATTGCCCATTCTCACTGAGCTAATTAGAAAAGTACTATCAGTTGAAGTGAGAAACAAAGGTTTAGGTTATGGAAAGCCTTCGGCCTTACGTCGTTTACAATTAGGAGGTCTTATTAAAACCAAGATTAGCGATGTAACTCCAACGCCACATATCGGATGTCGTCCTCCTAAGAAACGCCGCGTATAATATCATATCATCGCTTCTGAGGATTGGCAGAGGCACGAACGAAGGAAGTGCTAATTAGAAAAGTACTAATTAGCAATTGCCCATCAACAACAGTGCTCTGTGAATGGGCCTCTGTTGTACATGGCAGATTCCCCCTGCGCGCCAAGCTTTGCCGGAACATCAGCGCTGCAATTTTGTTTTTGTTTTAGCTGGCGCCGCCAGCCACTTTGGTCTGGTTCCCGCGAGCCTCCAAAATTTTAGGAGTGACCCAATCGTGATTCTCAAGTTGGCTGGGGCCATGTACTTGTGGTCTAAACCACCAGTACGTTTCCTGGCCAGTTTTTCTAAGACGCGGCTTGCATTCGGCCGCGTCTGGCGGGATGTGCCAGGGTGACATTTTGCTGAAAATCTGTGCAGGCAAAACCTGTCACATGCAAGGCCGGATTTTCCTGGATCGATTTTCCACCAATGGGCCTCCTGGTATGTCACGCCAGACGCAGCAACACGCGAATGGCGTCTTCAAAACATTGTCTGAGAAACGTACAGGTGGTTTAAGGACCCGAGTCCGTGAATAATTAGAAAAAAAAAAACTGTAAATTCAAATAAAAAAAGAACTTAACAGACCAATAAAAAGCTAAGGCACGCAAGTGCCATTCAGGAGGTCTTGGGTTCAAATCTCATTGGCCTCCATGTACCTTCCTGGGCAAGCTTGGCGGCCGCCACCTAGAGATATGCCATTGGTCCCCCCGAGTGGCATTGAGCAGAGACTGCTGATGTGCATAGGGGGAGGGGACCGGAGCGGAGGCACAGTGACTGGCCCATCGCAGAAGCTTGGTCCTGATGCTACTGGCTGACCCTTGGCGGGTATCGCCCACCTGCTGGTGGTGCAGCTCCCGCATGTTCCCTCGTTGGAGGCTTGTGCACTGATGCGGCTGCTACGGGGTTCCCCGTAACACTATAATGACAATAAAAAAAGGCCTGAAAGGCCGCCCTGTCCAGATTCAACAGGTATTTGAATTGGTTGGGCTTAAAGAATTAGCCTTAAAAAAAAAAAAAAAAAAACGGTGGCGTGGCTCAGTCGGTAGAGCACAAAATTGGCATTCAGGAGGTCGTGGGTTTGATTCCCCACGATCTTCATTCGAGCCCCCGCAATCTCCTGCGGCTCACTACAGGTTCACAAACAGAGTTAGTCAGCTTGACCCCCCGGATAGGGCTTGGTAGGGTTTACCTTCCCCTCCCATCCATTGCCTGGGGTTAGGAGGAAGCTGCGGTGCTTGGACACGGCAGGAGGTCACTACCAATAACCCATAACTGTTAGGGCCACCCAGCTTGTGTGCATAGATATGTTCTAGCCTCAGACCCTGTGCCTTAGACTCTAGTCCTAGACCCTAGATCCCCTTGGTGTGTGGATGGCCCCTGATCCCTTCCTTGTCCAGGGCAGGTAGTGCGAGGTACAATACTGAGAGAAAATGATAGCATAGTAAAAGAAATGCAGCTGTTCCCCATCTGAGGAGAAGACAAACCTGCATTGAAAAAAAAAACACAAAAAAAAAGCTATGTACAGACGAACCACATCCCGCTCTGCCAGCCCTTTTGAATTATTTCTGATTTTCCAGAGTCCTATAGATTCATGGAGCAGCAAAACAGCTATGGCCACTACTCTGCTTGATACTGCGTGACCGCTAAAGGACTGGCCATAAGTGAAGAGCCATAAAGCGGTACAGGCCCAGCAGCTTCAGCATGGAGCATCATCTGCACCAAGTCGTCTGCACCACCATCGGCTCATGCCTCAACAATTGGGCAACAACATTGTACCAGGATTATCGGCTGAACAATCGACTATTGACTGGACTATAGCGAGGTCTGAATCACCTTACCACCGACGCATATCCAGATCATAACGAGGACATGCACAGGGCGATCGCGATCGAAAAAACACTAAATGCCAACCTGACACATCAAGTCTAAGTCTAACAAGGCTCTGTAACATACCCATTTCCGGCAGACTGGCAGAAACTGGACCTGCTGTTGCCACTACCTTGGGAAGGTGGGGGACTTTCAGTGTAGTGGCCATTTGACGCCGCACTCCTTGCAAGCGTACACACTAAGCCGGAAAAAGTCGTTGAAGGTGCCACCTCTCATCCCTCAAAATCACATACAGCCTGGATTCAAAACAACGGTGCATGCCACTCACTCCACTTAAACCACCACTACCCCTGCCATCCTAAATTAGGGGGGGCCGGTAGCACAGGTCCATGAGGGCTACCCGTAGCACAGTGGGGGGAACTGGCCGCGTGGCAAAATTGGAATATGCGTCAAATTGCCCCTATGATTTATTTCGCGATTGAAATTATTATTTAAAGTTTTTAATAATTTTCACAATACTTTTCCTAGAAAGATCACGACGAAATCTGCAGACCCTACAATTTTTATTTTTTTTTCCCCTATGAAATCTATGTTCTTCTCTCAATTTCACCTCACACTACCTACCTACGACTACTCATAATTGTAGGCATACGGGGAACACTTCCTAGAGCATTGTATTGGACGTGAAAAATCGCTGAGGTCGGGGTACTTTTCCCGTTTGCGGACACGAGATAGAGCAGCAAAAATGGAATTTGGGACGAATTGGTGTGGCATTTATTTCACAGTCTAAATTTTTATATTTTTTAAAAAATATTTTTTGTGGTAAGGCAACGACCAAATCCACGGGCCCTGCAATTTGCAGAGTCGTTGAGTTATCCTTCTGAGCGCAAAAAATTGCGGAAGTCAGGGTACTTTTCCTGTTGGCCCACGTGTGGTTGAATGGCAGAATTGAAAAATGCAACGAAACGGCACGGCATTTATTTCAGTCTAATTTATTTTATTTTATTTTTTTCCTGGAAAGATCACAATCTAATCTACAGGATCTCAATTTTTCAGATTTTTTCTTCAATTCTTCTGCACGCGAAAAATCGCCAAAGTTGGCAATTGAAAATCCTTGGACCGGGCCCGCCTGAGCCTGCCGATCTCTGCCCCCCCCCCTAAGAACCCGGTGCGTAAGGCCAGGAAAGCTAGGAAGATTTTCATGACCGGCCAGTCTAGACCGGCCAGTCACCCGGGCACCCTCTATGGCAACTCTAAGCTGTGCCCCGAAACCGTTTCCTGCCCGATCGCAATTGGAACTGTTTTCTTCTGACAGCTGAAAGCTAAACCTTGGTTTCAACAAGTGCTTTCGCAGACCCAGAAAGTTCCCCGCGCTAAACTTGGGTAAAAGCAGCATTACTCACATCAGTACTCCGTTTGACATTTCTGGTCGCGGATATTACACTAGCTGCAGTCCAAACAGTTGCACCTGTCAATCAAGAATTGTCTAACCATTCTCACAGCCCTCTTTCCTACCTCTGCCATCATGAAGGCAGCAAAAGACAAATAAGAACCTAAGGACCAGAAAGGGGGGGGGCAGAGGGGGGAGGACAAAACAAACGCAGAGCTTTCTCAGTGAATCTTGCTGCAGTGACAGCCAGATGCGTTCGCAAGAAAAAGGGACAACCCAAGAGGATGTGGAAGCGCCATTCGTCACGGCCCTCTGATATGTTGAGGGTCATAAGAAGGGCATTTTGAGATTGAATGAACAAGCCCCCTGCTTGAGCTCATGTAGTATCTGTCCATATGTCCTTGATGATGGCCAGATTCATTCGGCAAATCATTCATATCTTCCCACAGTGTCAGGGCATGTGCTCACACCAGGACCTTTTTCACTGAATCCGGCGACAATTACAGCCGGCTACACAGAGGAATGCTAGTTTTGAATATGGCATTACATGCCATCACTGTGTTTGCCAGGCAATGGAACCTGGACCACGGATGGTGAAAGACCTATAGGTGCGGTCGTCGGCTTCAGCCTCCCCATTCCATGACGCTTTCTCGTTTGATCCATGTTTTGTTTTTCTTTTGGTTTCTCTCTTCAAGTCTAAAGGCCATACTTGGTGTATACTCACACTAGGCACTTGTGATCGCAGCATAGCAATCAGCAGCCGGATGGAGACCTCAAAGGAGGACTCGATCTGGCCGCTGATTCTGCAATTCCACGATCATAAGGGCCTAGTGTGCACATTCCCCAAGTGCATTTGTACCTGGCAAGATTTTGATCTCGGGGCGGGACAGCCCGGCTGGGCACCCGGGCGTGAAACAAAAAGAATACAGTGGTTTGCGCTCTGAGAGAGGGTCCCGAAAAGAATACAGTGGTTTGCGCGATGGAGGGAGGCAATGGAGGACGAGGGAGGTGTTGACGAGCCAATGGATGGGGGAGAGAGGCAATGTGGGAGGTGGCAGGCGACGGAGGAAGGAGCGAGGCTATGGAGAACCGGGCAGCCGCCAGGCCCGAAAAAGGGCCGAAGGGTTTTTTTCTCTACTTGGTGCTGTGAGCGCCTGGGAGCCAACCCGCTGGGCATGCCCATATGGGCGGTCTGGCATCTGTGAGCGCCTGGGAGACCACCCGCTTGTCATGCCCAGACGGGCGGTCGGGCATCTCTCTGGGCAGGAGATTGCAGCAGGCGCCCCGGTTTTCAACCTCGATTTGTACTGTATTTTTCATTATTCACTATGCAAGCTCAGCTCTTTCCTATAGGGGCGGGCACCGGACCTACCACTGGTTCAGAAAAGTTTCATCCAGGTTTGGCAAGCTACGTGGTGGTTTAAGCTGCCGGCGCATTCACACTTGCTACGTCGAACCCTCTCTCCTCTGCAAGAGAGCCTGTTGTCTATGGACACTGCAGGCTACTGAAGATGAGAGACTGCTGGAGGTGCAAGTGGTTAACGAAGGTGCCGGTGCGAGAGCGCCTGTGAAGGGACTAAAACTCTCAAAGATGAGATAGTACGACCAAAGACAAGAGAGAGCTATCGAAGCTAAGGGAAGATTTGCTGAAGGTAAGGCCAGACTTCTACATACAGCTGGATGCGCTTTCCAGAGGATCGGCGAAGTTGGCGGTTTCAAAAAATAGGAAGGCAAGAATTCAGCATACATGCATGCATCCAGGGAAAAGCAAAGAAGAAAGCAAAGGAAGAGCAGAAAGAAAGGAAATGGACTAGGCATCACACATTGTTGATCTTCGAAGATCAATGGTGGAGATTACTCACACTTGAAGAAAATGAGCTACACTTGACGAAAATGAGCTTCGGAGAGGGAGGGATTAGAGGGCCATTTCTCTCGGCAGCAGAGTGCTGTGAGAGCACGGTTTTCTATCTCCCTCTCTTGTTCGGCTTTAGGGTTTTGGAGGATGCACCAAGTTCAATCCACATACATTTTCTTGCTCTTTTTCTTCGTCCATTTCTTTTCCAAGAAGGTTGTCAGATGGACGCGAGAAATGGTCCTCTCTTTATCTTCTTTGGGCCTCGCTGCACTACTCTCAAAATGTGCAAAACGAGAGTGATTCTTCCGCTAGAATATGGAAAGATACACCACCATGATTTTTGTCTTTTGTGCATGTCGAGAGTAGTGCAGCGAGGCCCTTTCTCTTTACTAATTTTTTTTTGCCTTCGTTTCTTCGTTTTTTTTCTCTTCTGTTTCGGCAGAATACCAAAACATAGCTAGCTGATTTTAATGACACCTGCCTCCCATCTCTGACCAGAACCTATACACACAATACCATCGCACTGCCGGTTTGGGTCCCCGGTCTTCCTGACAAGTTTTCACTTCAATCTTTCCCCGCACACAATGCATCCGGATAGTGGATGAATGTATACAAAATATCTGTCCCATAAGACAAAAGTTATAAACTTATGATTCAATTTCTATTCAGAAAAAGGAAATACGGACAAAGAAAACCAAAAAAGATTTGGTCATAAAGGTGTTGTGTTCTTGGAAAGACAGTGCTACCTGGCAAACCGACAAGTTGTGAGCAAATGCCTCTATAGAAGACCAGGTTCTCTGAATCCTGTTCCATTGAATCAATACATATCGCAACCAACGAATAATGCAAGAAACAAGGACCTCTTGCATGCCAGCACGACGGTCCAGATTTCCAGAAGAGTGATGGTTAAACCACCACTACTTCCTAGAGTCGTGCCCGTTAACACACCATGATTTTAGAAAACGTGCAGGCTACAACAAGAGCCCAAATTCATCCAACTAGAAACGTTTCTATTCTATTTTTTCCTGCGGCCGATAGCTGGGCCAAGTACTGGTGGTTTAACACATACCGCAAAGACAAACGATCATCCAGGGCCAGTATGCCGGAACCCATGTATAATTTAGAACAACGAGGACCACGTCTCCCAGGGCCATTTCTAGAAGGGTCATGTTTTGTGGGTACTGTAAAGACAGATATGAAAGCAAACTCAAACCACCAGCACATCTGAGCCTCTTTTGTACAAGGCGGATTCCCCCTTGTTTTCGTTTCGCTGGGAACTTCCAACCAATTTAGTGCAGTTGCCCTAAAAGCCTCCAAGCCTCTCGTTGTTCTCAAGTTGCCTGGGCCCATGTACTGGTCGTTTAAAAAAATATTGGGCGTACCAACAACACCCCTCTTGTTTCCTTCTATATCACTATGGGCCTCGTTAGACCCTCCTTGGGAAGACGGTTTTTAGGAATTCGGCATGGTTACACCGCATCCTAATCCACCGAATTCCTTGGATTAACGAGGCCCAAAGTGAAAACACTCCCGAGAGATTTCCTTGGGGATCCTCAGAAACGCCAGCCATTGCGTCCTTGGATTCAAAGGGTCCTCCTGAGGTCCCTTGGGCTCAAGGAGCCGCGATTGACGGAGAGGAGATGACACACACGTAGTGGGGACATTACAACGGTCGAACCGGAAGCGTGTCGACACCCTATTGGCTGAAAGCCTCAAGCACAACTGTTTATCTTTTTCTTTTTTCTTTTTCCCCCCCAAAAAGCTCCAAGGACGGATCTCTAAGCCGACGCTCCAAGGACACGGTGTAATGATGACGCCGAATTCCTTGAAACTTTCCAAGGACTTCGTCCTAATTCCTGAGGACTTTTCAAGGAGGGTCTAACGAGGCCCTATGTTTCCTTCTTTCAGGTGTTTTAGTGGGGCTCCCGTTTCCTACAATGGCAAGCAGGGTCCAGCCAATTTGGTGCAGTTGAACTAAAGGCCTCCAAGCCTCTCGTTGTTCGCAAGTTGCCTGGGGCCATGTACTGGTGATTTAAAAAAATACTGGGCGTACCAACAGCACCCCTCTTGGTTCCTTCTATATCACTATGTTTCCTTCTTTCAGGGGTCTTAGTGGGGCTCCCATTTCCACAATGGTAAGCAGGGTTGCCATTTTGTCCCACCGATCCAGGGATGGTACTAAATGGCAGCGCGGCACTTTTGTTTTCTTTTCGGCGGGCCCTTCAAGCCAATTTGGCAGCGCGGCACTTTTGTACTAAAGGCCTCCGAGCCTCTCGTTGTTCGCAAGTTGCCTGGGACCATGTACTGGTGGTTTAAAAAAATATTGGGCGTACCAACAGCAACCCTCTTGTTTCCTTCTATATCACTATGTTTCCTTCAGCGCGTATTCGACAGCCAAGACAGAACCAAAGAACAGTAGAGTATATCGCCAGAATAGACGAGATGGAATCAACGAACAGTAGAGTAACCAAAGTTGTTACGAGATTGGAGTTTAGCTAAGTACCTCCAAAATCATCACGGAGGAATGTCCAGAAGAAGACCAGACAACATAGCCAGAATAGACAAGAAGAAATTAAACCACCAGTACTTTGGCCTGCTTGAAAAAAAATATGCAGCTCGTGTACAGCCCCGTTTTTCAGGGGTTGGGGAAGGCCCAGTAGTGCAACGGGGGAGGAAGGTGGTGGGCGCAAGGAATAGGGGCAAATGGAGTGCAAGATGTCCTCCCGGTTTATCTTGTGCATGGTTTTCCACAAACCTTTCAGGCACTCTCACGCTACCGTCTTCACCCGAATATAACTTCCGGTCTTTATAGCCGTATTTGGGGCCATTTTCTGTCCAGATGCAGCGATAATGATCGGGCCTTCCATTCGGGTGAAGACGGTAGCACTTTCAAGAAAGCAACGACGTGTCAAAAAAAGAAAAAGAGTCGTTTCAGGGCATTTTCACAACCGTTTCAGGCACTCTCACGCTAGCACTTTCCGGAATGTATCTTCTCGCACTTATGGCCCGCTATGCATGAATCTGAAGGCAATCACACTCGGAACTTCGTATGCCAGCCAACAAATCCTTTTTTTTCTTTTCTTACTAAGTAAAAAAAAATAAAAAACGTAAGAAAACAAAAAGAAGAATCTCGGCTGTATCTGATGTGACTCTCCATGAGAAACGGGGAGCACTCGAGCTCCTGCCTCCTGCCACCAAAGGAACATTTGGGGCAGTTCATGAAAAGCTCTTTCCAGAATGTATCTTCCTGCCCTTATGGCCAACTACGCATGAATCTGAAGGCAATCCCGTAGTATCCCATTTTTCTTTCGTTTTCGTTTTCTTTACCTTACAAGTAAGAAAAAAAAAAAAAAAAACGTATCTGATGTGAATCCCTGTGAGACACAGGGAGCATTCAAGTGCCTGCCAACAAAGGAACCTTTCAAGCCATCTCGCGATACCCATTTCCAGAATGTATCTGACTGCACTTCTGGCCAGGACCGGTGCGGTGCATGAGTGAAAACAAGAGTACTGTGGCATTTTGTTCCAGCTGCTGGCAGCAGGTCCAACATAAGGGGCGGTACCTGTGCCAGCCAACAAACGTCCCATACCAGTTCCCACCCCCTCCAGGCTCCGCAAAAATTGGCGCGCAGGGCATTCTCAGGCTCGGCTTCAATAGCTGGGCAAAGTACTGGTGGTTTTGGTGGTTTAAAACACCAGTACTTCCTAAAGTCGTGCCCGTTAACGACCCACGATTTTAGGAAACGTACGGGCTACTACAGGAACGCCCAAATTCATCCGACTAAAAAGTTTCGGACTCATTTTTTTTCCACAGCCGATAACTGGGCCAAGTACTGGTGGGGGTCGGAAAATCAGACAGCCCCTCTCCCAGCTATCCTAGCTGGATCAGGCAGCTCAACCGCCACCTACAAAATTTTTGGAGGATCGGGGCTACCTGACCACAATGGCTGGCAGTGCCAGCCAAAAAAGAAAACAAGCGCACCACTGGCGATTCGCAACAGCGCCGCGCCTGGGTGTACTGGTGGTTTAAACCACCAGTACTTCCTAGAGCCGTGCCCATTAACGCGGTCCGTATTTAGTGTGATTGAACTCAAATATACTGTCCGTACTGAACTCCTAGAGCCGTGCCCATTAACGCGGTCCGTATTTAGTGTGATTGAACTAAATACTCCGTATTTAGTGTGATTGATAATGCGGTCCGTACTGAACTCAAATACAAAAATAGTAAATTATATATTTGTTCAATCGCTGCTACCTTATTCTCTGGAACACAACACCCTGTCATTCCAGCCGTATTTAGTGTGACTTTTAGTCTAGACAATTTTATCTCTCCGGCCCCCACCCCACCCCCTCCTCCTTCAAAATATAGACAAATATATAATGACCAGGGGTGCTATTCAAGGGAAGTAGTAGTAATTGGGTTCTTTTACACTCTCGCTACATTCTACCTCCGGCCGCCTGTCCAATTCCAGAGTGGGCGTGGACGTTCTCACATCCTAGTACAGATCATGTATGTGGCCCTCTCACCGCCCAACCTCAGTCTCATAGAATAGCAGTATCATTTCCGCTTTCCTGAGTAAGGGTATCATTCGAAACACCTAGACAACTCAAAATTCCGTCCACAGCGCCCTAATCTCATTTCCTAGACCACAAATGTGTAAAGGTCATAAAACACCAGACTGCATCGGCGGGTGTCAGACCGCCCATCTGCCAGAGCCTGTTTGGGTGAAACTACACTTTTTTTTCCGAAATGGCACCCTGCCTCATAACTAGTCCTGAGAGGGCAATTTTAAACCCTCAGCGCATCGCCAATTTTAAACCGCCAGTACTTTGCCCATACAGCGGGCACGGCGAATAATAGATAGAGCCTCTACGTTTCCACTTCGAATGAATTCGGAACGGCGGATAATAGAGCCGCGACGTTTCCATTTGAATGAATTCGGACTGGAGCCACCAGGCTGCAACGTTTCCACTCGAATGAGTTCGGACTGGAGCCACCAGGCTGTGATGTTTCCACTCGAATGAATTAGGACTGGAGCCACCAGGCTGCAACGTTTCCACTTGAATGAATTCGAACTGGAGCCACCAGGCCGCCACGTTTCAACTTGAACGAATTCGGACTGGAGCCACCAGGCTGCGGCATTTCCACTTGAATGAATTCGGACTGGAGCCACCAGGCTGCAACGTTTTCACTTGAATGAATTCGGACTGGAGCCACCAGGCTGCGACGTTTCCACTCGAATGGA
>BFEA01000330.1:1298411-1309599 GCA_003427395.1 Chara braunii | reverse complement strand
GCTGCTATGTTTCCACTCGAATGAATTCGGACTGGAGCCACCAGGCTGCAACATTTCCACTTGAATGAATTCGGACTGGAGCCACCAGGCTGCGACGTTTCCACTTGAATGACTTCGGACTGGAGCCACCAGGTTGCGACTTTCGAAAATACTGGTGGTTGACGAGCCAAGTGCAACCACATACCAGTTAGGACAAACTAATCACGAAAATCCTCTGGGATCATCCTAGAGATACTAGATTTTTCCAGGTGCGTTGAAGGAGGCCCTAAGACTCAACGTACTCCACGGTTCAATTGACGAACCAGAGAATGGACCGCATGCCATACAATTGCAATTGCAATTGCAATTAAATTATTGAACCACCAGTACTTGGGCCATATACGGGCCGTGGCTATTGGGGGTCGGCCAAGTCCCACCGCTCGGCAGCTGCCAAAACGGCGGGCAAATTCAAATACTCCATAAAAAGAAGAAATGGAAACAAAAAACATTTAAAACAAAAAGAAAAATGAACGCTCAGAATAACAAAAAAAACATAAAGAAAACGAAAGCGAAAACAAACGTGCTCACAGAGAGCGTGAGAGAGAGAGACACCTGCAGAATGAGAATGAATCTTTTCCACGAACGTGGATAGATTCATTCTCGTTTAGGCACTGAAAGGAAGGCCCCACAGAGAGAGAGAGAAAGAGAGAGAGAGAGAACGTGCTGTCATCACAGCGCATTCGCTGTGCAGTGGCGCAGCTAATGCACCTCTCTCTCTCTCTCTCTCCCCCCCTCCCCCCCGGGGGGCGTTGGGATGGAGAATGGACTTCGGCTTCTTTTTTTTTTTATAAACAAGTATCTGGATTAGGTGTTTCTCATCTTTTGTTTTTTGTTTTTCTGTAGAATGTTGTTCGTTTTTTTCTGTTTTTTTTTGTGTAATTGTTAAAAAAAACATTGTCGCAGCGCCATTCAGCAAGGGGCGGCTCGGAATCTATAGCACGGTCAAGTACTGGTTCTTTTATTTATTTTTTCAAGCGGCCTTGCTCAGTTGGTTAGGCACGCAAGTGGCATTCAGGAGGGTTGTGGGTTCAATCCCCACTGACCGTTGTATCATGCGTGTGCGCGAGTGTGTGGAGTGGTTATGTGGTGTGTGGGAGAGTGCTGGCCATAGACACTGCTGCAGGGGAAGTAGATGAGAGGGGAAGCTACTAAGAAAATTATCGGTCTTTGTGTTAACCCCCACGCCCCCAATCAGCGGTCACACCCTACTCCCTAAACACCGCCTATTAAAACTGCGGACAACATGCATCCTCTTAATTGTGAGAGGTAGCTATGCTTGCAAGGGTCCCCTGTGTAGGCGTAGGAGTAGTGGTAGGTACTCGATAGTGAAACAAGGCGCCAAATCTTCACTTTCCTTCTCTCCTTTCCTGCACAAGCCCTTTTTTTCTCCCCTTCTTGAAAAGGGCGACGGCCTTGAGATATCACCATTGAGGTGAGCAGCCCCATCTCATTCAGAAATAATGTTTCATTCACCTGGTTCCATCATGTGGATAAGAACTTGGGTCCATATTTCAGCAGTTCTTAGGTGTACCTTGTTTTTAATTTTATTTTTTATTAAAGCGTGATGGCCTTGAGATATCATCATTAAAAAAAAGAAAAGAAAAGAAAGAAAAGAGAGATCATCATTGAACTGACCGGCCCCAGGTAATTCTGAATGATTTTTTTCTGTTCATCTGACAGGATGTGGATTCGGACACGGGTCTGTATTTTGACAGTTCATGGGTGTACCAACTGAGCTACCCTTCTTCCCCCGAATACAACATACGGTCATTATAGCTGTATTTAGACTGAAAGTGCCCCAAATACAGCTATAATGACCGTATGTTGTATTCGGGGGAAGAAAGGTAGGCCCGTTGGTGCTGTACCTTTTTCGCTTCGGCAGTCTCTCCTCTTTCCCGCATCCTAACAATTACCTTTCACTCCTTTTCGAACGATGGCAATTCTGGAAATTCCATTTATTTCCGTCGACTTCTGCTCACTTACCCCTGGAGGAGATCCAGACTGCAAAACCCTCCGTTCCATTTACTACTTCCGTTTGCAAGTACGTTGCAAACAACATAAGCAGCAATCTTCCCTACCGTTTACTTCCGTCTACTTAGCCGTTTACTTCCGTCTACTTAGCCGTTTATTTCCGTCTACTTCAACGGCACTCTTCTTTCCGTTGACTTTCAGCTGCAATCTTCCATTTAATTCAGCGCAGCAATCGTCTGTCTGTTCCGTTTACTTCACCGGGAAGCTTATCGAGCTCTGCTTTTCGTTAAGCGGCAAATCTCTTTCTTCTCCGTTAAGCGGCAAATCTGCCCTGTACCTTCCGTTTGCGTCAAAGTGGCAGTCTTCCGTTCCGTTTACTTCAAAGCGGCGACCGTCCGTTCCGTTCCGTTTACTTCAGAGCGGCAATCTTCCGTTCCGTTTACTTCAGCGGCACTCTTCTTTCCGTTTACTTCCACGGCAAACTTCCGTTAACGACTTCGTTGGCAATCTTCCTTCCGTTTACTTAAGCGTCGGCAGCCATCTTTCGTTCCCCTTCCGTTTCCTTCCGTTTACTTACGCACCGCCGGCCATCTTCCATTTACCTTCCGTTTACGTCTTCACTGGCCATCTTCCGTCCATTTACTTAAGTGGCTGCGTGCCTTCCATTTACCGCAGTCAATTGCATTCTTCTGTTTACTTCCCTTCCGTTTTCGACTCCCATAAATGGCAATCAGCGATAATCGTCCGTGTTTTAGTTAAGTCATAATAACGCTCTCCCATTTACTTATACCATACCAAACGCGGAAGTTCGCTTTGCAGCCTACCCTTTTAATTTTATTTTTTTTCCCTTTTCTGCTTTTGCTTTGCAATCTAACTTGTTTCCACTTCCTAATAATTAATGTACTTTCCACTTCCTAATAATTAATGTGCTCCTTCAGTTTCGTATCCCGTTCCGGTCCAGTTCATTAATACTGGCCGATAAGATTTGAGGGCTGGGGAAAACCACGGCCCCTTCTCTCTCTCTCTCTCTCTCTCTCTCTCTCTCTCTCTCTCTCTCTCTCTCTCTCTCTCTCTCTCTCTCTCTCTCTCTCTCTCTCTGTGACAGTCAATCATCAAAATCAACGGTCACAAACAAAAGGATGAAAATCGACCTTGAGCAAAGGGTCTCCCTCCGCTACTCTCCACTCTCCCAATTTGGAAAGTTGGGCGTGGCTCCACTTACTCTCCAATTCGAGTTTATAAAAACTTTTGAGGAATTCTCAGAACATGACCTCGAAGACAAATCTCCAAGCTCGGAGAGTTAGTTCCCAGGCTGCCATGCCCAGTTTTTTTTGGATTTTTTTTACAAAATCCAGTTTTTTTTTTTTTTTACAGTGTCCATATTTTGGAAATGCTCGGTCTTTGATGAGCCCTGTTTTGGAGAGCACGCCTGGAGTCTGGGCGTAAAGTACCCCGAGTCTGGGCGGACAAACAGGGACCTCCAGAGGTCCTTTCCTGCTCTCGGGAATGTCTCCCTTTGCTCTCCTACAGTCCTCCCCCGAAGACAACGCACCCTGATAATGAATGTATACAAGCCATCTTTCCAGCCGGGTGCAGCCAAAATGAGGGTGCGTTGTGTTCGGGGGAAGACGGTAGTACTACGAAAATTTGGACACTCTTCCGATGGAGAGTAAGTAGAGCGGTGACGTGTTATAGTCCTTCTTAGGGCACACTCACACTGCCATTTTTTTACTTATTTCTGGATGGAATTGCGGCCAGATGCATATAAGCCCGGCCGTAACCGCGGTCAGGACTCGTAAAATCGGACGGTCAGCAAACGAAAAGAATCACAGAAGGAAAAACCGAATAATGAATGAAAAATCGACGTTGGGAAGCAAATAATCAGGAAAAAAAAACACAACAATAAATAAATAAAATGAAACGGTCAAAAACATTGAATGTGCGCGAGTAGGTCCTCTCGGTGCAAGGGGGTCCTGGCGCGTTGTCGATGGTGAGAGTGAGGGGTGGAGGGCTTCGTTACCACCGAAAGCCCGTTTGCCTCCATCTTCCACGGAACATAACTAACCCTGATAACGAATGAATGAACGTATACAAGCTATCTTTCAGGTCCGGTACAGCCATAATGAGCGCGCCTTGTGGTCGGGGGAAGACGGTAGCCGTCAAAAGCGCGGGGCCCACTACTCAGAGGAAGGTCGAGAATTGGACCCCTCAAAAAAAAAAAAAAAAAAAAAAAAGAATTGGACCCCTTTAGACGAATCCCTACGACTTCGATGGAAACCCTGTACCCTCCTCTCCTCCTCCTCACGCCCCCCCCGTCCAATCTGTGGTCGTTCTCCAATCAAATCAATTTCCAATTCTTTTCGGCAATTTCCTCTTCTCTTTCTGCTTCAGTTTCTCGCGTAACATTCAATCTCTTTCCGCTCCTTCTTACCCCCCAACGACGAGAGAGAGAGAGAGAGAGAGAGAGAGACACTGCGAGAGAGACACTGCGACAGAGAGCGCTAAAAAATGAGAGTGAATTAAACAGTTCCAGAGCGGGCAGACTGGGGAAGAAGAGGAGGAAGGGAAGGAGAAGGGAAAGTCCAGAGGTCTCAGCGCAGTAAAGGGCGGGGGGAGGCAGGCGGTGGTGAAGAGGGGGCCTCAGCGCTCCAATCAATTCTCAATTCTTTTCAGCGATTTCCTTTCTCTTTCTCGATCAATTTTCAATCTTTTTCGGCAATTTCCCCTTCTCTTTCTGCTTCAGTTTCTCGCGTAACATTAACTCTCGTTTTTCGGCTCCTTTCCCCCCCCAAGAACGAGAGAGAGAGAGAGAGATCCTGCGACACAGAGAGAGAGAGAGAGAGAAAGACCCTGCGAGAGAGAGCGCTAAAAAATGAGAATGAATTAAGCACTTACCGAGCACCCGGGGTGGGGGAGGAGAGGAGGAAGGGAGGGAGAGAACGCGCGCGAGAGAGAGAGATCCTGCGCACGCGCGCGCGCGCGCGCGCGAGAGAGAGAGAGAGAGAGAGAGAGAGAAAGAAAGACCCTGCGAGAGAGAGCGCTCAGAAATGACAATGAATTAAACACTTCCCGAGCACCCAGGCTGGTAGACGAGACGACGGAGGAAGAGAAGGGGAACCTCAGCGCAGCCAGGGGCGGCGAAGGGGACAAAAGGGGGGGCGCAAAGGCGGCAAAGAGGAGAGAAGGGAGAAAACAAAGAACTTGATTTCTGTCTGATTGGCTGCAATCGTGCCCCTCCGTAGCTATCGATTGCCGGTGAATGCTGCTGCTCAGGAGGGAAAAAACAAAACAAAAAAAACAAATATCAAGTACAACTGCATCACAATTAACGAGGTAGGAACGGCTATACCCCTCTTTTTCTTGGCGAGAAACTGTCGAAGGGGGCGGGGGGGAGGAACGAAAAACGTGCCGACCAAGTTGCCTCTACACAAACCTGCTGCGGACTGAGTTGTTTTCCGTTTTTTATTATTATTGGTAAAAATAAATAAATTGTGGTTTTGACAAGTTTGCTAGCCCTCAAAAAGATACTGTAAAAAAAAAAAAAAAAAAAAAAAAAGAAGAAGAAGATATTGTGACCCTACCACTTTTACCCAAAAAAAAGGGGAAAGCAAATTTTTAAAAATTCCCGAAGAGACTGAAAAAGCACAACAACCGAAAATGGAAAAAAAAAACAAGAAAATGATGATGATACTACCCACTCATCTCTATGGACCCATCTACCACGTACTCTCCGAAACGGAGTGAAAAACCCAACTCGTCCCCACCACGCCATCCGCTATCGAGCCCCCTAAAAAATTTCCTACGATCAGATGTGATCCAACTTGTCAGAAGAGGGGGCTCGATAGCGGATGGCGTGGCTGAACAGTTGCACACCCAACCCCCAACAACCCCCTCCCCCTCCCCCCACCCCAATCCCCGCGTTTCCACCCGAATAGAACACCCCGTCATGAAAGCTGCTGTATTTGGGCCAATTTCCAGTCTAGACGCAGGGATAATGACCCGGCGTTCTATTCAGGTGAAGAAGACGGCAGTGGGCGAGACTGGACACGATGCAGGACGTGGGGAAAAAAAAAAAAAAAAGTTCAGTTGGCGCGAGAACCCTCCCCCCTCGGTGTGAAAGCATCCTTTTCTTTTTTTTAACCAAAAAAAAAAAACATTCGGTAGTGTGAAAAACATCTACTGGCAGTTCGACGATAATATCTCAAGGCTGTCGCCATTTCCGACGGGGGTGGGGGAAACGTCTACTGGCAAAAAGACAGGACCGGTCGTGCGAAAACGTTTTCAAACGAAGCCAGCCAGCCGTCCTGTAGTGGGAGAACGGCCCCCTCAAAAAAAAAAAAAAAAAAGCGCCCAGACCAGCCGACTCCAACCTCATACGACAAGTTCGCATGCCATCATTTCAGTGAGTCCCGTCTTCCCCAGAATAAAGCGCATGGTCATTATCGCTGTGTACATAGACTGCAAATTGTTCCAAATACAAAATACAGCCGTAACGACCGTACGTTCTATTCGGGGGAAGACGAATCTTACCTCAGCAGATGATGGACACCAGCGTGAAGGAAATTAAGAAGAAAAAGAAAAAGGAGGAGAAAGGGGGGGGGGGGGAAGAGGAGCTCGAAACACGCAAAGCAGAAACGCATATTCATCGAAAAATCGTCCCGATACATAAACCGGCGGGAAAAGTTCAGTACCTATATACCTTGAACCTTTAATTAATCAAAAATACACCTCGAAATAAAATATTATAATTACTGTCCTCCAATTAATTGACTGAATATCCTCTTACCTTCCGATTTCAAACGGCAACAGCGCGTTCATGAAATTGCCTATAAATACATAACTACATAAAATTTCATGTACTTCTTAGATAGGACATACATAGACATATCCAGATAAGATATGCTCCGTAAACGGTGGGCAGAGAGGGAGAGAGGAGAACAAACAAGGGGCTATGACAGACTGTTTCGTCGGAGTCTCAGCGATTCATATATATATGTGACGATATATATATTGTCACATGATATCAGAGCGCCAAAGCGAAAAACAGAAACAAGAAAAACTTAATTCATTTTTAATCTACTTCCTTACAAGACTCCCCCTGTTCAGAACCTCCTCTTGCGTACAAGGCCGCCCACGTGGATGTAGGTTGAGCTGAGCGGCGGCTGGCCCCACCCCCGTGTGTCATATCGACCCACTTGCACACAGCCAAAAGGCAAAGAGGCAAAGAAGAGAGGAAGGGAACGGAACAGCCAAATAAAACAGACAGAACAGGGGGCAACAAAACAGATCCCAGATGACAAGTCCCACATGCAAGCACCGCCCTTGCAAGGCCAGCCACGTGGATGACAGGTTGGGCGCTGGCTGCCCCCATCCATCCCCGTGTGTCACAAGGACCCCCCACTTGCACGCACGCAGCCAAAAGGCAAAGAAGTAAAGAAAAGGAGGAGGAGGAAACCAAACCTCACAGAGGCGAGAGAAAGAGAAAGGGATCCCTTTGTCAAAGAAAGAAAGGACAAGGGAAGAGGAAGAGGGAGAGGAAGGCCCATCAGTCAAACAAAGCAAAGCAAATGACACACATCCCACAGATTAACCAATTGCCACTGTCACAACAAAGTTCAACATATTTTTTCTTTTTATCTTATTTTTTTTTTCTTGTTTTCTTTTTTTTTTCTTCAGCAATTTGTTCTTTTTTTCTTTTTTTCTTTCGTTTCTTCAATTTTTTTCTTTCTTTCTTCAACACCGTATCTGTTGGTAGTGTCGAAAGCTTTATCTGTCCTACAATTAGTGTGCTCAAGGCCTGCTTGATTCTATTGGCCAATCAGGAAGAGGAGCCCCCACCCTGGCAGATAGGATAGGCACGCTATATATCGTCACAAACAGAACTGCCCGGTAAACCGTAGGCAGAGAGAGAGAAGAGGACAACAAACGAATATAGATATAGATATCTATTCATGTGACAGTATATATAGATATAGATATCGATATAGATATCGATATAGATATCGATATAGATATCGATATAGATATACATAGATATCGTCAAACAGAGATGCCCGGGAAACCGTAGGCAGAGAGGGAGGGAGAAGAGGACAACAAACGAGGGGCTGTGACAAACTGTTTCGTCGGAGTTTCACCGACTCATCTCTAATTACATATGCCCAGTAAACCGTCGGCAGAGAGGGAGGGAGAAGAGGAGAAGAGGAGAAGAAACGAGGGGCTGTGACAGATTGTTTCGTCGGAGTCTCACCAATTCAACAGGAGGCTTTTTTGTTTCCTTTTGTTTTTTTCGCTTTTGCGCTCTAATATTCATGTGACGATATATATATATATATATCGTATATATCGTCAAATAGAACTGCCCGGTAAACCGTAGGCAGAGAGGGAGAAGAGGACAACAAACGAGGGGCTGTGACAAACTGTTTCGTCGGAGTATATATATATATATATCGTCACGGTATATATTGTACATATATATCGTCACAACGATATCAGAGCGCAAAAGCGAAAAAAACAAAAGGAAACAAGAAAGATATCAATTCGTCTTTTATCTTCTTACTTACAACTCCCCCTGTTCACAACCTCTTGCGCACAAGTACATATATCGTCAATCAGCGGAGCTGCCCGGTAAACCGTAGGCAGGGCTGAGAGGGAGAAGAGGGACAACAAACGAGGGGCTGTGACAAACTGTTATTCATATGTATATATCGTCACATGAATGTATATATATTGTCACATGATATCAGAGCGCCAAAGCGAAAAACAGAAAGAAAACAAGGAAAACAAGAAAAACTGAATTCGTTTTTAATCTTCTTCCTTACAACTCCCCCTGTTCAGAACCTCTTGCGTACAAGGCCGCCCACGTGGTTGTAGGTTGAGCTGAGCGGCTGCCCCCACCCCATATGTATATATATTGTCACATGAATATATATTTATATATGTACCGGGCAGCTCTGTTTGACGATAAACCGTAGGCAGAAAGGGAGAGGCCAACAAACGACAGACGAGCGCCGGAACAATCTGTCGTTTGTTGTCCTATTCTCCCTCTCTGCCTTCGGTTTACCGGGCAGCTCTATTTGACAATATATATTGTCACACTGTGAATCTCTCTGTTTGACGATATATATCTATACACATACATCACATACATATATATTGTCGCACACATATATATCGTCACAAATTTATCAGAGCGCAAATGCAAAGAAAAAAAGAAATAAATTCATTTTTTATCTTCTTCCTTACAAGACTCCCCCTGTTCAAAACCTCTTGCGTACAAGGCCGCCCACGTGGATGTATATACAGTCAAACAGAGAGAAACATACATGTTTTAAGACGACGCCAAAGTTAAATCCGCAAAGGAGTACATTCACACACACCACAAACATGCATATACAACTCTCATCACTTCAGATTATTATATATATGCATGGAATATGATTTTAATATACATATTCCAGCTCTGCTTTTGGATTGTATGGAAGCAATAGAGAATTAAAACCCAAAAACAAACACAGAGAAAAGGACAACCGGACAAACAAACACGTAATAACTAAATAACAAAAAACTTGAAAAAAGAGAAGGGGGAAAAGTGGGAACGGGGGGGGGGGGGGGGGGAAGAACACACGCAAAGAGGCCGCGACAACCAACTCTCCCCAATAATTGACTCTTCCCCAAGAAATATGAAGCGGCCTCCGTTAATCGGGGGCGTGCAACTTTCCCAAAATAGTAAGTATATCTACGGGCCTCGCCGCAGAACTCACCGAACGTGCAAAATGGAGAACGTATCTTCCGCGACATCGTGGAAAGATACATCCGCCATAGCTTTGTCTTTTCACACTCGGGCGAGTGGTTAAGCAGCCGGTCGAAATCCCACCCTGGCGCAACAGTCAATGAATTTCGACGGTCAAAATATATACACAAATATTAATTTTACAAATTTACACTTGGAAAACGGGAGAAAACAAAGAATATGGGGCGGCCGCAGAGGGGGAAAAAGGGGGGGGGNTGTATCTAGACACAAAGTTGCCCCAAATACAGCTATAATGACCGCAAATACAGCTATAATGACCGTACGTTGTATTCGAGTGAAGACAGTAGTAGGAATAGGCATATTTCCAATTATACTATCAACTCCCCCCTCGCAGGAGCAATAGAGTAATCACTGTGCAGAGTGGCTGTCTCTTATACACATCTAGATGTGTATAAGAGACAGGTTTCTACACGTATATAAAGACCATATACAGAATATGCGCACACAAATAGCTGTATTTGGAGCAATTCTCGGTCCAGATACACGACATAGTGACCGTACGTTGTATTCGAGTGAAGACGGCACTACATAATTCTCCCATCGTTAAAGTGGGGCATGCAACTCGACACCCATTTTCATTTCAGCATTCAAAATTCGCCAAGATTTTTTTATGCATTTGCCCAGATAGCGTGTCCAGATGCATTCAGAATGTTGGCGGATGGCGAGTGGTTGCAACTAGACCTTCAATCTATATCTCTATATGTCAAAATTAAAAACGGACGGAAGCAATGATGGCACACTCTTCCCCTTTTACCTCTTTTATACTGTTTCTTTATTAACTTTTTTTTCTTCTTTTTTTTAACTTTATTTGATTTGTTATACATTTATATTTACTATGAGAGATTGTTAACACGCTCTCGTAAGATATTTTGTTGACCGTGTGCAGAGCAATTGGCCATTGCTTGTCCTTCTTCTTCCTCTACGTACACTAACGCAAAGCGCATATGCCCAAAAAAAAAAAGCGAATATGTGCAACGAAAGAATGAAAAAAAGAAGAATGAACGGAAGCGAATACGTTTTTTTTTTTTTTTTTTAAACACGTCCGATAGATCGAGTACTTGTTACAAATTACAAGCTCTCCATGTCTCCAGACATTTGCATTCAATTTGTGTGTGTTCCCTACACATGGTGTAATCAAATTCGCTATATTAAAATATATATATAGATATATATATAAAACAATCGCTATATTTTACGCTTATTTGGCAAACTTCTCATAACAAAATAGCTTAAGGAATTAAAAAAAAAGGAAATTGAGTGGCCCGAAGTGTACTATCCCATTGGGATCTCTCTCTGCCCTGTCCCTCTCGCCATCTCTTCCTCTCACTTCCGCGTTCTCTTGCTATTGTCCTCTCCCTCCCTCCCTCC
>BFEA01000330.1:1273756-1283756 GCA_003427395.1 Chara braunii | reverse complement strand
CATCATCATCATCATCATCCTCCCATCATCATCACCATCCTGCCATCATTATCATCATCATCGTCACAGACCCAATGCCGACACCCTATCTGGTGCTCAGCATGCAGACTATAGATGACATATCCTATCTAGCCTATACTACAATGACGGAGTTGACGACAACAACTTTTCCCGAAGTACGAGCACACAGCGACCAATGTCGAACAACTTCAGCACCGGGTATGTCTCTCGCCTTACTCACAACCTCGACCCCCACCAATGATGCCCCATGCATCCAATCAACCACGCTTGTAATAATATTAATTTAATAATAATTATTATTATAATAGATATAATAACATGCCTGATAGAAGAAAACAACGAACTTCAGTAATCAAACAATATTGTTTACATAATATCAGATAGTAGTGACCTCGAACCAACAGAAAACTGCATCACGAGTTTCATCGAATAAGAGCACAACAAAGCTCTAAATAGAATCCTTCATACTCCTCTTCCCTGAATCCCTCTGAAATCTCCTCTTGTTCGAACTCTTCTTCCTTCTCTTCGTCGAACTCGTAATCATCCCTAATAACTATTTCATCGGCCTTCACCATTCCTCTTTTATCATTCGCTTGGACTTGCAACAACGAATTTGTCAGGTAGTACATTCTTCCCATCATGGCTACCTGCTCGTCTGCCTGTTGGACTCCTGCTTCGATCGTTAGCGGCTCATCCATTATCCTATAATTTTTTGCCAGAGCCAACTCCATCATCCACTCCGTATTTCTCTCTCCCTAAGAGTCTTCTTCCTCTAATGGTGTGAGTATCAACGAAGGCTCTCTCATAAATTCGGGTGGTGGATGCCACATTGGATTTCCTCTCCTCATCTCCTTACTTTCGACGAACATGAACCAACAGTTTACATGAGTTCGTATATCTTCTCCTTCCTCCAAAAGCCCGTCTACCGGAGACGTTTCTTCATTAGATTCTCCTTGATTTCCCCACTCAATTCTGCTCATGCCGTCCACCCTGTTCTTGTTCTCAGGGATCCGCTCTAACTGGAAGTCGAACATCCAGATATAGGTGAGTCATCTGGCTATGGTTGGATCTGAGGGCGAGAAGTTCTTGAGCGAGTACACAAGCGCCGTTGGATCGATCCTGAGTACAAACCTCCTCCCAAAGAGGTAATGCCTAAAGATCCTTAGGCAATGCAGGACCGCCAAGGCTTCTCTCTTGAACTGCGAATAGTTCTTTTCTGTTGAGTTGAGTGTTCGGCTTTCAAACCTCAGCGGCCTCTCCTTTCCTTCACTGTCTGTCTGGATCAGGACGCCTCCCAGGGCGGTTGGTCCAGCGTCAGTTTCAACTATGAAGGGCCTTTCCATAGTCACATCAAAGTCCGGTACCCGTAGTACCAGACCGCCCTCTCTGAACTCCTTCTTCAATTCTTCCACCACTTCCTCTTGATGGTTTCCGCATTCCCATTCCCGATTCTTCCGGACTAGCTTCCTTAGATGCTCTGTTTTGCTAGCAAATCTTTCTATAAATCTCCTCCAGAACCCACAAGTACCAAGGAAGCTTCGAACTTCTCTTACATTTATGAAGGGAGTGAGTCATTTCAAGATTTTATTGGTCTTCTTCTTATCAGGGCGTCGACCATGCTCGTTGCAAATGTATCCTAGAATGGTTACCTCCTTTACGCAATGTCTCGACTTCACTCCACTGACGGTGAGGTTGTACTCTTCTAGTAGAGATAAGACTTCTCTTAACCCTTGAACATGTTCCCACACAAACTTTCTCACCCCTGGAACCACTTCTGACTCATCCTTCTAAATCGGGCCCTTAACTGCAAGATCATCTATGTACGGCCCGGTGATCTGAGGGCTGATTGGCTGCATAACCCTGATCATGCTCTGTTGCACCATGACCACAGCATTGGTCCATCCTTGCGGCGCAACATTCATATGGACCAACCCTCTTGGCGTGTGCATCGCCGTGATGGGACGGTCTGCCGGATAGACTAAAAACTGATCGTATCCGGAGTAGAGGTCGATGAGGGATACAATCGACCTACCTGCACAAGCTTCTGACAACTGGTCGGCATTAGGCAAACCTCCTGCATCCCTTACAGTTACCGCGTTCAGTCGTTGGAGGTCTTGCAACCATCTGAGTACCCCCTTTGGCTTTACAAAACAGAACCAGGGAGAGGCATATGGTCCACTGGAGTACCCTGCCACATCCGTGCGGATCTTCCCATCTAGGTACTCTACCACCTTTCTGCGATCCTCGGGGTTGGGATACTTAGCTCCTCGGACATTCCATGGCTCATGAGGTACAGTATGAATGCGGATCATTTCTATCTTGTCCACATCCAGCCTCCCACGTTGATCATCTTTGAAGGCATATGCCCCATGCTTTTCACGTATTAGTTCTTTCACCAAGTTCTCCTCTTGCCTTGTCAGAAAGTCAGGTTCCCTTATTATCAATTTTTTCTCAGTCTCATCGTCGATACGACAAGGCCCATTCTGGATGGCTTCCCTCATTCGGTGTATCAGTTTCCTTTCCTGATCATGATACACCCCTTCTCCTTGACTCACTAGAAGTGGCACAGGGTGACTTTTCTTATCTACCGTCTTGTAGCTCCTTTTGGAGCCCTGCTTGAGCCCACCCCTAAAAAATGATGACCGACAGCTTGAGCATTCAGTGCATGCGGCACTATCATCTGAGAAGAAGGAGGCGGTTTGTAAACGAGATCGACCCTTCCCCCTTCCGGATCGTCTTGGATCCTTTCTGCGAGTGCCCTGACTGCGTTAGGATCAGCCATCCTATAGGCCAATACCAGTTCCACCGCATCACTGATATTGGTCAGACTTAATACAAGCCCTTTGACTTCTTCATCATCTGACTCATCCTCTCCTTCTTCCCGTTCCAGTTCCCTCCTCCTATTCTCTGATTCCTCGAATGTGTAGGATCCGGCATTGAGCCTGTTCTTCGAGCTGTGTGGGTCAGTATTCCTACAGGTGATAACCTCAAAGTTCCCACAGGCAGGATCACACAGGATAACGAACATGGTGTCGTCGTGCTTGTTCATAATGAGCGCCTCGGATCTGCACAGGAACAACCTTCCCAGTAATATCGGAAGGTCCAAGCTGGGCATGACGTAGAAACACGTACGTACCTTGACTCTTCCTATTTTTATCACTACATTTGACACAACCCCCGTGTATCCGGTCTTGTCGCTAGCTTCATTGAGAAACCCGCAGTCGTTTTCATCTACCTCCAGTCCTAGTTTTACTGTCGTTTCTCCGTTTATAATGTTCATCTCTGCCCCGGTGTCAACCATCTCAGGACACATCTTCCCCTTTATCATAATATCAATGGACCCTGTTCCCACGAACTTCCAGTCCATTTTGCTTCCTGCCACCCTCCTGTTAGCCTCCTTGGGAATTAAATTCCCCATTCGGACCGAGGCTACTCTCCATCGTGATAACCTAACCTTCACCGTCTCTCTTAACTTAGGAGCCGAAGCGAGGATTTCTTTCAGGTTTAGTAGTTTATTGTGCCCCTCGAGCAGTTTATTCACCAGGCCTTCCAGATCCACCCCTTCTTCGATCGAGGTTTGGTACTTTTTCTTCTTGCTTGGTCCCGTATCCCTTTTTGATCTTCCTTCCTTAGCTTCGCCTTTCCTTCTCTTAGCCCTTATCTCCACCTGCCTTTCTTCTTCCTCCCTAATCTTCTCATCCTTATCTTCATCACCCTCTACCGTGATAGGTGGTTCTTCTTCCGCTGGCTGGGAAACCTGAGCTTGTTCCTTTTGAGGATTCCCTCCTGCGGGTCTTCTTGTAGCGAATGAAATCGTTCCTCTTATACTTCTCTGACTTCCACTGTTTCTTGCAGCCATATTGACTCTCAACATTCTCGGGTTGGGTTTATTTGGCCCATCTCCCGATCCCCCGCGCCCCATGGTAAATACTTTTGGGCATCCAACTCCTTCTTTTCCTTGTTCTTCACATATCCCTTGAAGCCTCAGATGTTGCCTCTGTATTTTGTCTACCAAGTTTTCTATCCTATCGAACGTGTCTCTGACGTTAGCCCTAACGTCTTCCTCCTCTGTTTCTTTTTCCACCAGCAGCACGTCTCCCTTATCTTCTCCAATCCCCATCCTATTCACTTTCTCTTCCAAGTTAGTTATATCTTCCACCTTCACTACTGGTTCTTCCCTTTCCTGCCAAATTCAGAACATCCCTGATGCGTTGGGATCAAGCGCGGCCACACGAAGAGCCTCTTCCCTTGTGCCCCCTGGAATCTCAGGATCAATCACCCTACCATTTTGGTCGAACACCTCGCCTTCCATGTTTGATGTTATGAGCCCTTCACGCTCGTCAAACTTTCTAACATGACATCGTTTTACCGTGTGCCCTTTGATCGCGCAGTGGGTACAGACGCATTCACTGTAATCAATCCACCCCCTGCCATATCCTTGTCCGTTCCATTGTCCGTTTCCTCTACCATACCCCTTTCCATAGCTTTGGTCGTATCCACGACCATACCCTTGTTGGTATTCCTGTCCGACTGGATTTGCACCCCCTTGGGACTGCCCCCAGTTCCCACCTTGTTTTCCACCTCCTCTGTTACCTGCTCCTCGTTCCCCTGGTCCCTGATTTCTACCACCATTCCTACCTCTTCTACGTCATTGTCTGTGTCTCTGTCCTTGTCTTTGTCCTTGAGACCTGTTCTGGTTTTGGCCACCTTGGCGACTTGATCCCGGTTGGTTCTGCCCGGTCAGTTGGAGTTGTTGCGCGTTTTGGTTTCCTCTCAAATTTTGATTCTGGGGTAACATGGGATATGGACCCTGCGTAGGCCATGGCCCTACCGGGAAGTACCCAGGCCATGCTCCCATAGGCGGACCCACGGGCCATTGACCATATTGCGCTGTGCTCGTTGATGGCTCATGTCCATACTGGACTATCGCTTGTTGAGTTACTTTTCCTTTTTCCGAACCTTGTCCCCCGATAACGATTTTTTTAGCCTTCCTCTGACACTTGGTCAGTTTGCCCGTTCCTTCTGGTCCTCTATCTTCTGCCTCTTCCTCTCCATCTTCCTCTTCCTTCCTTCCCTTTCCTGATGGTTGTGTCACTGTTAACACTTTCGATGGTGTCACTCTTTCCCTAAGCTCTTTTATCTCATTTGCCATATTGCTCAACACTCCTCCAAGTACACTATCTGTCCCTTGGATCGTCCCTACTACCTTTCTTTTCTTTCGTTCGACCTTGATTTGGTGATGGAACACTTGGTCCATATCTCCCGCCGCGATGTTTCTTTTGATGGTTTCCCAAGTTGTCTTTCTCCCGGCGGCTCCCCCTCGAGCTAGTTCCATCGTCTCATACCCAGAGAATTTCCCTAAGAATATGACGCATTGCATTTCTTCAGACAGTCCAGGGACCCTCTCGGCTGTCTTTTCGAACGTGTTGGCGAATGCCCCAATCGTGGTGAAGTCATCTCTGTTCATGTTATAGAGATGGTCAATTGTGAGCAGACTATCTCCCAGCTTAAACGTCTTTTGCATACCTCTTTTAAACTCAGCCCAATCATTGTTCGATTTTCTCACTACCTCTTCCACGTTAGAGGTGCATTCCCACCATACATACTCGAACAACTGGGCGAACTTCTCGGCCGGTGTTAATTGGTTGAAGATTTGCTCAAGTAGTTCTAACCAATGAGTGACCCTATCCCCTTTGAAAGGGAATATGTCTATCCTCGGTAGGTTAAATCTCTTTATCGTTCTTTTCTCTAGTAACTTGACGATTTTCGCCGCGGTGATTGACGCCCCCCCGTTGGCGCGGGCATCGCCCATCTTTTCCCCTTTTCTTTTTTGGTTCCTGCTAGACCGTAGACCCTGTTAAGACATACAAAACGACCATTGATCCACCCTCTTCGTCACTCTCTTGACGTATCTTTACTCTTGTCACTTGTTCTTACCCTATATATGACTTATCATACCCCTTTCTCTCAATCGAGTATTTCTTCTAGGGGTACCCAGTCCCCGATCCAAAAACTTCTAACCATACCAAATAATGAAGGGATCTCATTTATAAATTATTTGATACATGCTTCCCGGCAAAGATTGCACCAGTAGGTCGAAAAATTCAAAATGATAGATGCGTAGGTACGCATTTACTACGCATAATACGTTATAGAAATCCTTACCTTTTAGTTTTTGTCCTATCTCTAAGTATAGGCGGTAAACAACTTCCGATGCCTCGAATTCGAAGCCCATCTCTGGAACTGATTGGGCTGCGAGTACTGCTCGTTCTACATTCTCAATCCCCCAAAATGCTTCATCAGTTATGAAACTCTGAAGTGTGGCTTTAATGTACCTTGTTGGATACACGAATTCAGCGGCCCACTTTGCTTCGATTGATTTTATAACTTCCCCTTCTTCTGCCCAATACATTCTCCTTGAAAATGCGTCAAGGGCCAATCCGGCTATCAATACGTACTTAGAGACTGGGCGGCTTTCCCCTATCGCAAGATCGATCTCGTGTGCTCTCCAGAGAAGGGCCGGTAGATAAAGCGTCACTTTTACTATTGCCTGCCTTTCCCTCGTGGTCCACCCGGTTTCTATCCAAAGGAAGGCGTCTGGTTCTATCGGTATCCCACACCATGAGTCCATTTCTTCATCCAGATCTATCGTTCTCTTCGGCAGCGTCATCTTAACCCCTCCTTCCTTTGGCTCGGGCAGGTTTATCAGAAAACTCCGATCAGCGAACCACATTAAAGGAGTCATCCTGATATTCTTGTTACAACAACCAAAGAAAAAACCTTTCTTTTCTTAGTAACCACTCAATTTTTCATTTCTCAATAATTTTTTATCTCAGTCTTCCCTGAGCATCCCTTCTTATTTGATCTAGGATCCTCTGCTTCAGTTCCTCCCAGTAGACATGCCTATTTTCCCAATCGTGCTGTCGTGCATATGAGTCGACCCTTGATAGTACGTCTTGAGGATCCCTTCCTTCAATCAAGTGTCCTATCTCTAGGTATATGTAGTATACCAGCAGAGGGGTAGATGCATGATATTCTCTCTTAGGTATCGCCATCGCGGCTTCCGCAGCCCTTTCCACTCGGGTTCTCCCTCCGAAGGCTTCATCTACTATGAACATGGGAAGGGTCCCTCTTAGATATGCTGCTGGCGGAAGAAAATCTCTTGCCCCTTTTACCCTCACAGTTCCTATGACTCTTTCAAATCCATTCAAACTTGCATCTCTTTTTCTAGAGTCGAGCGCGGACTCAGCTACCCATAGTAATCTAGAGAGAGATCGATCAATACCTAGTACTAAATTTGTTATGATAGCTTGTAAATTCTCTAATGACAGGTATAAGGTAACCTTTTCTACTGCGCAATTCTCGCCTCTAACTCATCCAGATTCAATCTAGATGAAGGCTTGTTCCCCCACAGCTACCCCCCAACAATATCCCGTCTCTTCATTCTCCTCATGGCGATTTGGTAGATTCATCATAAGGCCACGCCTCATTTGCATGGGTTCCATGATTGTGACTTGATATCGGGCAGAAGCCACCCTTTTCTCGTCGGCACAATCCACCTACTACACAACACAATCCAACCCACATCTCTTTTATTTTAGCTAGTAGACTTGTAAGCCCAAGATCTGTCTGATTCCCCTTTCTATCGCATCATCTCCTTCGATCCTTTTGAACCTTTATATAATCTTTTTGTACAGCAAGTATGTTATTAACCCAGATATCTCTATTTGACATAGTAGAAAGATTAAAAGCGATATGCACATCCTCCTATCAGGAGATGCAAACTGCGCAACTACAGGAGGATCAGACACGCTTCGTGCCCCGCGGGACCCTTGTTGGTGAGGCGGGGAAAGGATAGCCAACTGCCGTTATTGAGATAGTGGATAAGGGCCAGGATGCGGGCGACTAGGCGTCTCGAAGCGTGGTGAAGATTCTCCAGAACGCCTTGCATACCTATATGAATAATAAGCCATTTCGTCAGGGTCTGGGTATGCATGCGCCTCTCCTCCCTATACCTTCTTGCTCTCAATCCTTCATCTTTCTCCTCATCATCTTCATTCCAGTCTCCCCTTTCTCTGGTCAAGTCCACAGGCCTTTTAGGCGCCTTTCCTTGTTTGCCGCCTCTTCCTCTACCAGTTCCGGTCCCACGACCCTTAGGTGTGATATTCGCTAACTCTTGTTTACTCACTGATTTAGTTGGAGCAATTACTCGTCACCAGCTATCCAAGTTACCTTATTCTACTTAGAGTCTTAGTTAATTACCGACCATTTAATAATTGTCGTTCTGCCTGGATCTTGCTTTACCCGAGTTCGTTCACTAAGGACCTCGACTAGAAGCGAGATCCTCGGCAACGGCGCCACCTGTCGCGCGCGGCGGTCTCACACCCAGACGTAAAGTAATGTTTTAGTGTCGGACCTCACGGTCGTGTCACGCAGGAGCCTCTTCGTCACTTTACGAAATACCAACTCCGAGCGCGCGTGCTATACCTCTCGCGACTCCCTACGACAGATTAGGGTCCTGCGAGGTACAACATACCTCCACCCGCGGGAGCTGTCACCATCCCTTAGGTGGGCGTATCCCTGCTGAGCTACTGATCCACGTGCAAAGGCTTTTACATGCAATCGCAGAGGTAGGCCAGCCGAGGTCGTTTTCTCGATCGTTGTAGCATAGGCATACTCGCGATAGAACGCCTTAAGACTGACCCGTATGTCGAGCCCGAAGCGCTAACTCTCCGGACCGGCTATCTAATTAGGTCGACTTTCTCGGACAGTCTCCCACGCTTAGCTGACTATGACAATGACTCTATGTTTCCTTTGTTGACCTTATGAAAATGCCAGAGTCAAACACTTAGTAATCTCTCATTCTTCTCAAAAGAAAGTCCCAGACAAATGACTTCCTAGGTACCGGCCAGCCTACGATCTCACTCACAGATATATATAAGTATGTATGTAAATCAGGGGAGCAGACTGAGCGGTGGACCTCACTTTCACAATTATCGTGTCCCTTTGCCCGAATTTCTCGAACGATCCCAAACTCAGAAGACAGCACAAGTGTCCAACACCTGTGCAAATGCAGGAAAACCACATACAAGCATACAGATGCAGACACAGAATGCGCTACAAGCATCAACCTTTAATCCATTCATAGCATGTCACTCACGCCCCAAACCCTTGAAAATAACATTCCTTCCTAACACTGACTCCATTTACCCCAGCCCCATACATCTTTGAAGACTCCTGAGTGTGATTTGGACAATTTAGGCATAGATACAGGAGAAAGATTTATCTGTTCCCTTCTTAGGTCTTGTCTTAGGTGTGGGTATCAAGCCATGGTAAAAGTTGAGTCGGAGTTCTACCGACATGTTATCCAGAGATAACAGAATTGTTGTTCTTACGGATTCCCCCGAAAATTATCCGAAGTGTCGAAACCTGTAGACACAACACAGTCTAAGAGAAACTTAACATCTCTCTTCCTAACTGAGATCTAGAAAGTTCCTTTTAGATTCTGTGTCTTTTGTCTGACTTCTATCCTTAACTAATTGTTTGGGCTGTTGCCCTTTTGCTTCAGGTAGTGAATAATAATTCACTTCACTTTTTACTGTCGTAATAACTCTCCATATCCCTTCACTATCTCATTCCTATCCCTTTTTGGGGTATCCTGTCTAAGTTCCCTTCCTTCTCCCATCTTACATGAACACATCACCAATCAAACATGTGRAAAGGAATCTCATGGAAGGAATCAGATACATGGATAGTCTCTCTCTGAGGCAAGATTCCACTTATCCTTTCTCAGTAGAATCAGAGATAGTTAGTACGGACTTAACAATGCAGATTGTGCAGAAAGTTAGAGGTGGTATGGCAGACCATTCATGATATATMCACTTGTTACTGAAACTTGTTTGACAAAAACAATTCTTGTGGGTCTTGGCCCTTGTGAGCCAAAGCACACTTAGCGGTAGGCTTATCCTATGACTAGTCA